>CAKNXH010063008.1:239662-291776 GCA_932178445.1 Andricus quercusramuli
ATTGCAGTTAGCGATTTTAAAAATGGATATTTGGAATCTACAAGTTTTTAGGATTCCTGACATATGTAATTTATTAAAAAATGTTTAAAATTCCAATAAGTTTAATATGCTATTTTCAAATCGCTAATTCAGGCCTCACAGACTGGTCCCTATATCCCCTATTATCCCCTATATTCAGTTGAGGTTACTAAAGTCCCCTATTTTCAAGATTAGGTGCCTAATGTACCGTATTTCAGTCAATGAGATATATATTTTTTTAATAGATTTTTATCAAGTAAAGTAATGCTTGAATATCGCGCGCCTGAATTCAAGAGGTTATGATTGGTAGTATTAAAAAATGGATGCTGAAACGTGAAACAACAAAACATGTGACAGTTGGTGACAATGCGTTGGTGACGTCAGAACGTACAGTCAATGGCATATTTATATGCCTTAACACATGTCTCTCACTCCCACTCGCTTGTTTCAAATTTAAGGGAGTGAGGTGCTAATAATGCGCATCGACGATACGTACGAACATCGTACGAACCGTGGGCATATTGTGAGACCACCTTCGAATGGACGCGTTTTTGCTTTTTGGTCTCGTGGAACGTGCGAGTGGCAAGAGTGTCTTGCATTTAAATGAAGAGCTGGAAATTCCAGGTAAGTTTATCATATTATTTATTTGCATTAATGTCATTGCATCTAAATTTATTTATAAAATATTATTTAATTACGCATCGAAAAAATTTAGGTACACCAGACGTACCTATAGGTAGAACAGCCGTGCCAAACGCTAGGACGAATCTTATACTTTAATTTGGGGCAGCTGCTGTCCCGTTTTCTGACAGCAGCTATACTTCTGCGGCGCAAGCGCTGTACCCGTGGCAAAGTACAACCCTTGTTCATGTTTTCGGGACTAGTGTCATAAGAGTCGTGAGTGCACGTGCGTTGACTAATGCTTGTACTAATGTATATTTGAAACTATAAAACTTTGGACATTTCAGTTTACAATTCTTTAGCTAAGCATGATTTTTAATTATTTTTTATTGAAGAAAATATAATTATTTTCAAAGGATGCAATTTTCAAAGATTCAACAATTAAACCAATCTATTTCCAATGTTTCAATTTAAAATTATTCAATTTAAAATGATTCCAATTTAAGATTATTTAATTTAAAACGAGTCCAGTTTAAAGTAATTAAATTTTGGAAGTTTCCAACTAAAAGCTAAGCAACATTTAAGACCTTCAATTTTTAAATTTAGTCTTGAAGGATATAAAAGAGGAAAGATCATCACATTTTTATCATATTTGAAATTATTTTGACATTATTCAATTTCTGTTTAAGATGTTAAGTTAATTTTCGATGATTTGCTCTAATTTTTGCATTCACAAATATTATACATTTGTATTAGTGAAAAAAGGATTTCACGCTGTCGTGTCGACAACCCTTCAAAATTTAACAAGTTATTCCATTTCTATTTTTTGAAATAAAAAATTCTCTAATTTCAATATTTTGGAAGAACCAAATGAAAAACCTTTAAAATTTGAAACTATTAGAGTTAATTAACAGTTACAAATTTATAGAAATTTTTTAAGTATGGAAGTGTAAAAACGTGAAGTCTTGTAAAACGTATAACATGAAATGCCTAAGCTTATAAATTTTGAATCCTTAATTGAAAAGAAAAAAACTTAACTTCGCTTCAAATTTTCATCGATGAAACTGATGGTGTCGTTCACATAACCTCATTTATGTCAAAAAATATATATTCTTCTGCCTTTCCGATGAAGATTTAAAGATAAAAACTTTGAAAAATCCAGAGACTCAGAGATGCATCAGTCATCTAAAATACAAAAACACTGCACTAAAGACAACGCTTTTATACCAAAAACAACAAAAAGAAGCACGAAATTACGAAAACGCCAAAATTACAATTTTGACAGCAGATTTTCACCGTACAGCTGCTGCCTCAGTTTCGGGATAGGAGCCATCCCATCCTTTAGGGACAACGGTTGCCTCTTATTTTCGCGCAACTCCTCACCATAAATCGGCGTAGCTGTTGCCCCGAGACTATAGTACAGCTGCTGTACTATAGGAAGTGCGTCTAGTATAACAAAAATTTTTCCGTGCGTGTTTTATTTATAATGCAGCGTACACGGAGAAAAAAATCGCACTGTTATAGTAGGCTGAGCTCTTAATATTACAGCACGGAACTTAATGTGCGAAATTGGTATGAATTCCTACCAATATTGGCATCAGGTTAGACAATTTTAGCATTAAATGGCTCATACCATAAAGGAACTTTGCCTTACCACGGTTGTAAAAAAAACCATCCTTTTAGAGTATGAGTACTCTTGCAAAAGCTATGTTAGGCCACGCGTACCGGTGCTTGCTCTGAAGCTAGGTTCGTAAGTAGGCGTGGCCTAATATCTCTTTTGTATGAGTACTCATATTCTGATAGAGTGAGTTCTTTACAAATATAGCAAGGTGAAGTTTGAGCTATTTTCGCGAGGGATAACGGCTTCAAAAGTATTGAATGAAACCTGCGACAAAAGCATGACTAGTGTTCTTACTATTATAGTCATATTTTTTTCTCCGTGTAGAATCTAATCCAATTCGTAAATATTTTTTAGGTTATAGTTCATTTACTCATGTAAATATCAGTCGTTTAATGCTTAGTCTTCACTTTTTAATTTCAACTATTTTTCGAAAATAAAAAACTTTGAAATTGAAAAATTTTTAAACTCGAGTCTTACATTTTTTTAAATAAAATATTTTGCTCTTGAATTCGGTTAATTGAATTTTTATTTTATAATTTTAAAACTATTGTCTACAAATATAATTTCATTTAATTCATTTAATTTAATTTTTCCACAAATATGTATATTTGAACTCTCCCTTTTACGGGTTTGAGGGCCTCCGCTCCCTGTACATATGTTTACATTTCATCCTTAGTCTAGCTTAACCGCTACTTAATTTCTAATGCATCGCCTTACATAATAACAATAATCTTAGTACTACTCTTCTTAAACTACAGACAATGAGCGATCTTCCCGGGCTTCCGTTTTCTCTTACCATCAAGTTCATTTAGACTGATTTGAAAATTAAAAAATTTTTTCTCGTTAGTTTCCTTTAAACAGGATTACCCGTTTGGCTCTACCCTGATCCCTTGCTTTCTCTTATTTCTTCCAATTTTTTCATCCAGATCACTCCCTGTCCATTACCATCCAAAATCCATCTTACACATTCATCCGCACTCAACTGTCCATCTTCCTCTCCCGTACACCTCTCTAACACATCTGCCCATGACTCCACTTCGTACCCACATACTCTGCACAGATTGTCCTCTTCATCCATCCAATATCTACAAGCTCTCACTCCTTCTCCCATTCTAAACCGTATCACCCTATTCCATTTGTCTTCCTTTTTCATCTTTTGCAAATATTCTGGTTCCGTCACCCCTTTGACCATCATATACCATCTATTGTACTTCGACTCCATAATCTTTCTCCATCTCTCTTCTCCTTGTCTTACTAATAGCTCTAATTCAATGTTCTGCCAATCCAGAACCCCTTCCTGTATATCACAAACACTCCTCATTTTTTTCCTTTCTTCCTCCCATTTTGAATTTCCCAAATTGCCTCTCGTCTCCTTGTTCCGAACTTCGTCCAAGCATACTTGTGCTATTCTGCTCCCCTCTCCCCTTTTCAGCTTCTCTTCAAACCTCCAGGCTCTCTTAATTTGTCTAGTTACCATTTTTTCCCTTCCTAGTTCTTCCCTTATCATGTATCCTGGACAACTCCAACTAACCCCCATTACCCATCTCAGAAATCTCTCATGTATGCTTTCCACTTTCCTATGTTCCTTCCATCCCCAAACCTCTACTCCATAACACAACACCGCCCAAACCAACGCATCAAACAACCAAACCCTCATTCTCCAATCGTCCTTGAACCTTCTCTTTCCTATACCCCATACTTGGCCCATTACTTTACTCGCACTTTCGATTCTTTTCCTCACCTGCAAATCGTTTCCCCCTCCTGACTCAAACCAAAAACCTAGGTAACAGAACTCCTCCACAATTTCCACTGTTTGTCCGTTCATCTTCCAAACGTAACCTATTTTGGTCTTTTTATTTCTGAAGCACATCACCTTGGTCTTCCCTACGTTCACCGTCAGTTCTTTTGTTCCCACGTACTCTTCGAAAATTCTTATCATTAGCTTCATCCCCTTCTCATCGTCTGCTATTAGAACTACGTCGTCCGCGTATGCTAGGGAGTATAGTTTGCTATTACCCAGGATCGTCCCCCCTTTCCCTTTCTCCTTTAGCTTCTCCTCTAGGTCTGCCAGCAGCAAATTAAAAAGTAGTGGACTCAATGGGCACCCTTGCCTTAGACCTCTTCCTGTCCAGAAAACCTCCCCTTTTTCCCCGCGTATCTTCACCCTAATCCTGGTTTCAGTAAAAATTTCCTTTATCCTCTCTACCAGCCCTTCTTCTATTCCCCTCTCTTTCATTGCCTGCCATAGCACTTTTCTATTCACTGAGTCAAAAGCTGCTTTGAAATCTACAAACAAAGCAACTAATTTCCCTCTTTTTCTCCCTAAGTTTCTGTTAACCAAGTAGTTGAGTACGTAAATGTTGTCTATTGTCCCCATCCCTTTTCTAAATCCCATCTGGTTGTGTGGGATACTTTGCTTCTCTTCTATCTGGTTTTCTAACCTTTTTCTTAGAATTTCTGTGTATATTTTATAGCCCCCTTGCATGAGAGTGATCCCTCTGTACTCTTCTACCTTCTTACCCTCCCCTTTCTTAACAAGCGGTACTACCAGCCCTGTCATCCACTCCTCCGGCCACCCTTCTCCTTTCCAGACCTTGTTGCATATCCTCCACATCACTTCCCTAATCCCTTCTCCATACTTTATCGCTTCGTTCTCCACACCATCCTCTCCTGTGGCCTTGTTTCTTTTCAGTCTATCTATCGCCTCATTCACTTCTTCTCTTGTTATTTCGTTCGCTTCCTCCGTTTCTCCCTGGACTGTCTTTCTATTTTCCCCTTTGATCCTATTTTTGTTCTCCCCCTAACAGACCCTTAAAATAATCCGTCCATTCATCCATTTCTATTTCTTCATTCACGCCCTTCCTTCCTCCTCTTTCCCTGTTTATCACATCCCAGACCCTACCTTCTTTGATTGATTTTTCTACTTCTTCCTTGTATTTCTCCGTTCCCCTTTGCTTTTTCCCTTCCAGCATCTTCTCATGTTCTCTTTTTCTCCTGTTGTATTCCGCCTTCTCTATTTCTCCTTTCCTCCATTTTCTTACAGACTCTTTCATTCTCTCCTTACTCTCCCTGCATTCCTCGTCCCACCATCCTCTCTTTCCCTCTTCTCTTCCTTCTTTTGTACCTATCTCATCCTTCACCTTCTCAATCGACCCTTTCAACCTTTTAATTAACGCGTCTACTCCCTCCTCCTTTTCATATCTAACATTCTGCTTTTCCATCTTCTGTTCAAACACTTTTAATTTATCTACCCCCCAGACTCCCATTTTCGTGTTCCTTTCCCCTCCTCTTTCCTTTCTCCCTCTGCCACGCTTATGGACGCCACCTTTCAGTGTAGCTATTACTGGGAAGTGTTCTGACCCTATCTCATTTCCTACATTCATACTCTCCTTTCATGTTGCCATTACATATAAACCATCCGGTTTCTCCTATTATGTCTAGTAACCTCCTCCCCTCCCGGTCTATCTCCCTATGTTTGGAGCTCCTTATATATGCCTCCTTTTCTTCATCCCAAGTCCCTCCCCCTTGCTCGCCAGTCCAGGCATTTAAGTCACCTCCTATCAAAACCAATTCTTCCTTCTTTTCCTCCATCCACCTCCTTATTTCTCTCCAACCTTCCTCTTCCCCTCTTCTTCTATATACACAAACCACCGCTATTTTGACTTTCCCTATTATAATCCTTCTTACCATTGTTCCCTCCTTTTCTTCCCTGTCCTGCTCTGTTTTACCTCTTACTGCCAATTCTTTTCTCACCCCTGATACCATGCCGCCCATTCCTCTACCTTTAACGTGTTCCTTTCTTGCTTCTTGCATTGTCCACACATACCCTTTAGGTAACAACCTTTTCATCCCCTTTCAATCCTTCTCATCCGCCCAGGTTTCACTCATCATAATCACGTCCCACTTTTCTAACTCCCGCCAGAAACCTTCATTCTTGTTCTTCAGGCCTGACACATTCCAGAAAGCTATTTTCACTTTTTTCTCCTCCCTTCCCTCCCCTATCCTCCTTACTTTTCTTCCGCCTTGCTTTTTGGAAACCCCTCTGTTTGCTATCTAGCCTCGTTTGAATCTTCCTTTCTTCTACCTTTCTCAACTCTTTTTCCCTTTTTCCTTATTTCTTCTACTTCCTCGTCCCAGACCCACTCCTCCCCATTTATCCATAATCTGTCTCGCCCTATCCATACCATGCATCCCTTTTTCCTCTCTATCCATGCTCTCTGTTCTATTTGCCATCTCCTTTTCCTCTCCCTGCAAGTCAAATCCTCTTCAATTCTCTCCCTTCTTCCTTTCAATAATTTTTTGTTCTCCATGATTTTCTTTTTTTCCTCCTCACTCCCTACTTTTACTACGAACATTCCTTCTTTTCCTTCCTTCGTCATTCCTAATCTCTTAACTCCTTCTACCCTTACCCGAATTCCAATATCGCTCAGCAGATTTTTGATTTCAATTTCCCCTGTTTCACTCTCTATTTTCAATCCCTTGACTAGTATGTTATTTTTTCTCTTCGCCCTTTCTTCCCCTTCCAACCTTCTTTCAATCTCACTCAGTCTCTTCTTCAATCTTTCATTCTCATTTTGCACGTTATCACTCCCTTCTACTTCTCCCGCACTTTCTGTTCCCTTCCCCATATGCTAATTCCTAACTTCTAATTTGCTTACCCGTTCTTCCAGTTGTTTTATCTCCCTATTTGTCTGTTCGTCAATCTCTCTCTGTCTATTCTCTATGCCCTCTAGTTTACCCCATACCTTGTCTTTCTCCTCTTTCCAGAGTTTATCCCACTCTTTCCACTTTTCTCTTACTTTTCTCACTTCCCCCCTAACTTCCTTCCTCTGCCTATTCATATCTTCCAGACTCTTCCTTGTTTCCTCTCTAAACCCTTTTATGAGGGCTGCTAGCTTCTCAAACATCCCCCCATCCCCCCTATCTCTGTCTGGTGTTTTTCGTTTAATCTTCACTTTCTTGTTATCCTTGTCCCTTTCAGGATCATCTTCCCCTTCCTCTCTTTTTCTTTTATCTTCCCCTTCACTGCTAGTCGCGCTCACCTTTTTTTCCCATTCATCCAGACTCCTATTAGAGCCTGCACTACCTAGCCTGTTGAGGCGCTGTAAGTTTGAAGGTCTCCCGCGTTTCTGGCTCGTGCCTGAACCCCTTCTCTCAGCTGATCCGACCCTGGTCGGTGTCTCGAACGTCTCGTCATCGCTACTGTCAAATTCTCCCTTCTCCCCACTAACAGCGCTCAAAACCTCGTCCGCTCTTGCTTCTTCCTCTCCCTGCCCTCTGGCGCCCGTTTGCGGACTTCTTACCGTCGGCCTCCCAGTATCCAACCTTACCCACTGTTCCACGACGCTACCCTTTCTTCACCTGCCTACCTCTTGCCCCCCTTCCCGACAACTATTTTCTACACCTAACCTCAAAACAAAATTTGCACGTTTCAACTTTCCTTTCTTACAACTTATTTCCACCCTTTACACACTTGCATTCACTCACCCTTCTTCCTTTACACCTGCTCTCCGCACTCACTGCCCTTTCTGCACCCACACACGCTGATTCCCTTCACCAAAGCCAAAAAACGCAACACTTGACACAAAAGAGTTCTCTCACGATCGGTACCGAAAACGGAAGCCCATTTAATTTAATTTAATAATGGCCAACGGTCATTCCACGCTGAAAAAACCAGTTCTCGTTAGATCACTGAAGTCAAGCATTGTTGGGCGCGGTTAGTACTTGGATGGGTGACCATTCGGAAATACTGCTGCGTGTTGTTGGCTCGTCGTGGGTGTGGTGAGCCCACACTTGTAGTTATTTACTACAAGAAACTATCCATCTAGAAACACTACCCGAATCGGGTAGTGTCATGCCTACCCCGAAAGGGAAATGGCTTAATGGTAATGGTATACATAAAAAATCAACCTCATTGTGATCATTAAAAAAAAATTGACAACTTTTTAATATGAATAAGCTTTTTTTTTAAAAAGAACAAATCGTAGGTTATTAAAGTAATTTTCTAAGCATAGCTTAAATTTGATATTAAAATTAAAGCGAGTAAACTAATTTTTAGAATATATTAATCAGTAATTTCTTAAATAATTGAACCTCGGGATAGTATTGATATATATTTCATGCAGGCTTACACTGTCCGGAGGTTAAATTCTAGATTTTTATTGTATTTATAGCAATCTTCATTTGTGAAAAATTAGGTTCCAGACACTCTTCAAGTTCACATATCAAAACAAAGATGCAAAAAAAAATATAAAATTTCAAGACAGATGGTTATCATTGACTGATCCTAATGGAACTATTGTATCAAAGTGGGCGCAAAAACACCCGACTGATCCACATTCTTGTATCCGCCATTCGGGTCATCTACTGAAATACCATCTCAAACATCCACCTGTGAGTCAACAGCTCTTCAATCGTCAATATCAACTGCAGTGTCTTCAACATCGTGTAACCAGATAAGAAGTAACATTACTGTTTATAATCCGAAAGCAGCTGCAGTAAAGGCAGATCTTCTTTGGTGCATGGAAACCGTTGTTAGTTGTAGCTCTATCGCATCGTGTGTTGGAAAAAAACAACTTTTTCAAGTAATGTTTACAAACGATTTCCCAGAGCAATTTTCTATATCGCCTGGTAAAGCACAGTATCTGATTACAGAACCTTTAGGGCCTTATTTTCATAAGCAAATGGTTGCTGATGTTCAGCATTGTCACGTGCTTTTTTCCCTACTTTTCGATGACACGAGCAACATGAAAAGCAAATAAGTGATGCGAATCCCAAATTTTGGTACTTGCTAATTTTGGTTTGGTACTTTGGTAATTGCGAAATTTTGGTCTCGCACTGAACAGAAGATAGTATGCAAGCATTTGGTAACCTACTTTTTGGGGAAAGCAACGGGTCGAATTTTATTTGATTCTTTGAAGAAGGCACTTGATTCAAACGGTTTGTCATTCAAACAAGTATTGGCCTTGTGATGTGATGGACACAACGTTAACAAGACTGCTACTAGTTTATTTCAAGAGGAATTAAAAAGATTAAAATCCAAACCCTTAATTGATTTAGGTACTTGCGATATATACATTGTTCACAATGGGGTTTTAAAAAATTCTAATGAGTTGTCATTAGACGCGTCTGATTTCATACTTAAAATATATTTTTCTTTTTACCGCAGAGATGCGCTATATGAAAATTTTGAGTCAATTCAAGTAAAATTAGGGCTGCCCAATCACAAGTTTATCAAACATGCTAGCAGAAGGTGGCTAACTGTAGGACCAGCTTCAGAGAGAATACTAGA
The DNA here is from genome assembly GCA_932178445.1 of Andricus quercusramuli. Lineage (NCBI taxonomy): Eukaryota > Metazoa > Arthropoda > Insecta > Hymenoptera > Cynipidae > Andricus > Andricus quercusramuli. The sequence goes on from CAKNXH010063008.1 coordinate 249,214, forward strand.
ACAATTGCCTGAGTTGGTGGAATACTTTTTAAGGTATGTTCCAAAAAGCGAACCTGCAAGGATACAAAAGAAGAATTATCTTGAAATCAGAAGTTATTTGAAAGATTTAAGCTTGAAAAGTACGTCGCAATTCGTGGTGTATGCTGCGAAAATCTTTACCACTAAATTTACTTTAATCATGCAAAAAGAAGAACCACTTATACATGTATTGTATCTGCAATTAAAAAGTCTTCTTACCATTCTTTTAACCAGTATTGTTGAGCAATCAGTTTAAGATTAAAATCCATTCAACAATCTACAAAATATCAATTTCTTGTTAGCAAACCACGCAAACTGTTTAGATTTGCTTGAAATAAACGTTGGACAAACAGCAAAAACAACTATTGAAAGTATGCCAAAGAAAGAACAGTTAACTCTTATGACATAAATTATACAATGTTACGTGACCGCCATTAACCTTATTACTAAAAAAATTCCCTCGTTTGAAATTTTTAGGTATTTTCAGTGTCTTACGCCTGAGAATATCAAAAAACCAGAGAGCGAATCTTACATCACAAAGATTGCAAGCTTATTGCCACTCCATAATTTAGATGTAGATATTTTATCTTGTGAATGGAAACTTCTACAATTTGATGAAGCGGTCAGTTTTACGTTAATCAAAGACGAAAGAATCGACTCTTATTGGAACCATGTATTCTCACTTCAGGATCAGACACATCCAAAGTACTCTGTGTTAAAAAGAGTTGTAAAAAGTGCTCTTGCTCTCTTGCATGGTAATGCTGACGTAGAAAGAGGATTTTCGAAAAGGCTTCACAAGCAGCTGCTGAACTGAAAAGGAAAGCTGATGAAAAAATCCCGTTAAATCGTATAAATGAAAAAAATAAAACTGTTGAAAATTTAGCAAAAGATTTCAGGTTTGCTAACAAATCTTACAAACAAGCAGAAAACGACGCTGAGTCCATGCAAAAAGTATTAAAAGATACTACAAAGAAAGGTATTACAGGTCCAGCGATGCCAGAAATAGTTGAAAGTTTAGAAAAATTACGAGAAAAGAAAAAACTGAAAAGAATGAGAGTAGATGAGTAAAGTTAGACATAGGGTTAAGAGAATCTCAAGTAATAAATTCTGTGATAAAGAAAAGACTTCTTAATGATTCTCAGTCTTGAATTAGAGCTTCTTTTTCTTGGAATTTAATTTCAAGCTTCTGTAAATCTATGGTGTTGAAAACTTTTTTACTATTTTTTGAAATAATTATATATGCGTTAAACTATAATTATCTATGTTTTAAATAATTATGATTCACTCTACGATATTGTGATATTCCTTGACAATCCTGAATGAAGTAATATATTTTTAAAATATCAGAAAAATTGTATAATTAGAAAGGTACCTTTTTATTTAGAAGAAGGTAAAAATGGCTCGTTATGATTTGCGTACTTAATACAATAAAAAGACTGAAATCTAAGTAAGTAACATTTATACATAAAGATTTCAAGTTACATTAGACAATGTGCAGATATGAAGAGATTCTATCGTAGTCGTAAGAATGTAAAATAAAACGTGAGATTAGATACATATAATTATCTTTCTTTCACCAAACAGTTTAAGATACATAATTTATTATTTATTACTACGGAAAAATATTATAATAAAATAAGCATATTGCAGCTTTGAATTATATTTTATGCTCTTTAATCTCTTTCAATATTTTTTCGTAAAAAATTACCCTTTGAGCACAAAAAAGCACCCTTTGTACCCTATTTTTTATCCCATAGGGACTTCGAGGCCTGCTAATTGCAAAATCTTTTTTCTTTAATTTCGTGATTCGGACGTGCTTACAGACAAAGGGCCTCTCCTTAAGATGGTCGGTCACCATGGGCCTATCTATGGCTCTAGTTTAGTCCTATTTATTCTAGCCAACGACCCAGGTAGATAAGACTTCCTGTAGCAAGTTTTGGTGGCTAAGCTGCGGGGGTAATAACGGAGGCCACATTTAAAATTTTGAAATACAAAAATAACTTTTAAGAATAGATTTAATGCTTTCATGATGATTCATTATAATTAAATGAGGTGTTTCGTGGAGACTTATCGAACTTGATTGGCCAATCAAGTCTTTCTAAAAAAAAACGGGAGGTCGGAAAGCCAAATCGGTTTGTTATTATATCCATTGCCCTATTGATATTATTAGGGTGCTTTAAGATTTCGATTGCTTCTCTATGTTTTCTTGGAAAGATATTGTATATTTTTGCGATGACGGTTGTTTTGTCCAATAAAATGCTATGTCCTGTTTCAATATGATGCTCAGCTAGTGCTGATTGCGTGAAATGTTTTAGCCTGACTTTACTCTCATGTTCCTTTAGACGTTGGCTCACCGCTGTCCGGGTTTCTTCAATATAGACCTTACCACAAAAGTAAGTGATTTTATATACTCCCGGATCACTGAGAGGTGCCTTTTTAACATTAGGGTTGTTTAGAAGTTGTCCGTTTTCGCAGGTGGTTTAAATATGTTTTGGATGTTGTGTTTGTTGAGAATTCTTCCTATTTGTTCTGTGATACCTTGGATGTAGGGTAGGATGGTGGTCGTTTTTCTCTCTCTTTCTTTAGTAGGTTAAGTTTCCTTGTTTTTTTAGTGTATTTTCTTATTGCTTTATCAATTTGTTTGGTTGTGTAATCTTTCTGTATTAGGATTTGTTTAAGGTTTGGTAATTCTTTCTGTGAGATATCTTTATCTGTTATGAAGACAGCTCTGTATACAAGGGAGTTGCTGATGGATTGCCTTTGAGATGTAGGTATCTGTCTGTATGGGTGAGTTTTCTGTAAAGTTCATGTCTTGCATTGCTGCTTCCGATGTTTATTCGTAGAGAAATGGTTATTGAAAGAGAAGTCTCAGAGATTGGTACTTTCGTAAAGAGAGATACTACGTCGAAACTCACCAGGATGTCTTGGGGGTTGAATGTGAATATTTGTATCTTTTTGATAAAGTCAAAAGAGTTTTGGAGACTTCCGTTTCCATCATGGACGTGTTAGGTAGCGGTAATTGACTGGTGCTAATTATAGTGAATTTGCAGTGGAATTCGTGATGAGTTGATGGGAGGAGTATGTTAGAGGGGTTTTTGAGTAAGCGTTTGTGTGTACAAAAGTATTAATGTGAACAGTTGTGTGGTAGTTCGAGAGCTTGCGACTATTTTGGGTATGCTGAGACATTAGTTTGTTTAGCGTGAGGAGCAGATTGGGGAGACAGGTGCAGTCGAGTAGCGGCGACAGGGAGGGATAGGGAGAGAGAAGCACGAAAGAAGGTATGGTAACTGGGTGATGTACGGCCGTGGAGGCAGTAGCTACACAGAATGCAAGTTACGTTTTCATGGATTCAGACGAGGAAGTATTCTGCACGCCGAAGAGTAAGACAAAAAGGAGGAGACAACATAGGCAAACGGTAGAGAGGGAGAAGTTGAGTGCGGATAGTTTTGGCTCAATCGAACCGTTTATAAATAGGAAGAGGGATAGGGTGGAAAGAGAAAGTAGGAAAGACAATATAGAAGTAGGATCCACCCTAAAAAACCCCGAAAATGATCAGAACACCACCGGGAAAAGATCAAAGTAGAGAGGGGAGAAAAACAAGCGTAAAATCAAACCGGGAGACTGGTGAAGGGGAGAGTTGGAACAATAAGAGGGAAAGGCTAAGGGAAATAGAAAGAAGATTAGAAGGGAAAGAAATCGTTGAAAGGACATAGTGATAAAGGGTCTAAGATTAGAAGGGGAACAATTGAAGGTAGGAGTGGAAGGTGTGCTAAAAAGCATAGATACTAGAGTAAAAATAGAGGAAATGCGAAGGGAAAGGGAATAGCAATATTCGTAGACTTGAAGGTGGCGTTTAATACTTTGGTACTTTTGGTAGATAGAGCCACCGAATCAGACATAGTTCAGAATAGGAATGCGGGTGATGAACAACATGTATGTTCTGAATTATCTGATAAATAAAGGATTGAAAGGGGGAAAGGAGCAATGATAGCAATATTCGTAGACTTATAGGTGGATGGCGTTTGTCTCCTTGGACCGAGTCGAGATAGAAAAAGTTATACTGTAAAAGGGGATACGAGAGGGCTTAATATATACACTGGCATACGCGGACGATATATCGTTAATGGCAGAGGATGAAGAAGGAATGAGGGGCTTGATAACAGGATTGGAGAAATACTTCGATGAGAAAAGTTGTATTTAAATGTAGAAAAGACAAAGATAATGAGGTTTAGAAAGGGCGGGGAAGAAAGAAAGAATTGACTGGGAGATGGAAGGGGGTAAAGTTAGAAGAAGTAAAGGAGTTTAAATATTTGGCATATACCTTGCAAATGAGTGGAGATCATAGAGCTCATATGGGTGATTCTCCACATACAGGGCATTATTGTGTCTCAGACATCCAGTAACTAAAGTAAGTAGTGTTTCTTTTTAAACCTTGGCTAACTTCTTCATTTTAGCACAATACAATACCTCCGTAAGAAAAAATCATGTCACATCATGGTATGTCTTAGCAAAATGCTCCCAAATACTCGAAAAATGCTTTTTTGGGATGTCTCCACGTACGCGGCGCCAAGTTTAGAGACATGTGGGGTAAAATTTGCCAAGTGTCCCCGCACAAAATTTTGTTGTCGCCTATCTTATTCAAACTCCGCAAGATTGTAGTGCTAGTAGACCTCTTTAAATTCTGTGAAGGCGGCGCACCTAGTACAACGGGTTATCAAGATACTGGGGCCCGAATTTTCGACGATTTACCACGATTGTTAACATTCAATTGTACATAAATCCTGATACAATTATCCAATTTTACTTTTTTATGAGGGTTTTGAGAAGGTTTTTTTAAGCAAGGTTTACAATAAAAATAATCATTAAACGATAAAAAATTATTTCACCTTGATTTTTCATTTTAAAAAACATTTTTGAGATTTTCAACCAATGCGGCATTTTTTATATTTTTTTAATTAGGCTAGAAAAAAGCTTGATTTTTTTCTCTTGAAAAACATCCCAAAGCGAAAATGGAATGGAAAGTATTGGTTGAGTTATAGAAGCTCATAAGAGCGCGGGTGCCCACGCCAACTAGCCACGGCGATACTAGGCGTGCTGTAGTGACTCAGTGGTTCTAATAATTGACAAAAATGATGTTTCTGCTTACGCGTAACAAAAATTACATTTTATTCTGAATTTTATATAACTGGAGAACGATTTACATATCTTCTTAATTAAAATTTCAAAATGGTTTCATTGTAAGAAAACGATAGTTAATAATAAAATCATAAAAGATTTTGGTGGATGGTTCAGCTCATCTGTTACATGTTCAGATGGTTTTTGATAAGTCCTCTTGCTTCCCACGTTTTGGTGAGTTTTTTTGGTGTTAATTTCTTTGCCTTTAACAATTAGTTGTGCTTTTTGACATAAGTCTCCTTGCCTTTCAAATTTCGGGGTGCTTTTTTATGTGAATCACCTTGCCTCTCACGTTTTGGGTTGCTTTTTGGTGTGAGTACACCAATGCGACTGCACATGGAAAAGGACCATGTGATGGAATAGGGGACCATTTGAAAACACACGCCGGACGTGCCAGTTTCCAGGCGTCGTCTCAGAATCATATTTTGACTGCTGATGCTCTATATCAATGGGCTAAAAAAACTTGCCTGAAAGGGTAATATTTTCATCTCCAATGAAAGTCATGCCGCCACTGCTGAAAACCTTAAAACTCGATTCGATTCTGCAAAGACTGTGTCGGGTATGCAAAAATACCATTTCTTTGTACCCTCTTCAGAATCGACTCTAATTTTGAAGAAGTATTCGTCATCTCCACTGTATGACATTTTTCCCAAGAGAAAGATCGCAGAGATCGCGAAGAGAAGAGCAAAGTGAACGGTAAATTGAATAAAAAATTATTTTTCAAGTAACACTGTGAGAGGCAAAGGGACTCACACCAAAAAGCACAACAAAACGTGAGAGGCAAGGGGACACGCCTAAAAAAAGCACCTCGAAATGTGAAAGACAAGGAGACTTACATCAAAAAGCACCCCTAGTTGTTGAAGGCAAAGAGATTAACATAAAAAAAACTCACGAAAACCTGGGAAGCAAGAGGACTTATCAAAAACCATCTCGACATGTAACAGATGAGCAGAACCATCCACCAAAATCGTTCATGATTTTAAAATGAACTATCGTTTTCCTACAATGGAACCATTTTGAAATTTTAATTAAGAAAATATCTAAATCGTTCTCCAGCTTTTCTATCCTAATTAAAAAAATATCAAAAATACTATGTGCGTCTACTTTACATCATTTAAAGAGGTCCACTAGCACTACAATCTGACGCAGTTTGAATGAGATAGGCGACAACAAAATTTTAGGTAGGGACGCATGGGAAATTTTACCCCATGTATTTAATACATAGTGAATTATCTTAGAAATTTTAATTGATAGTTTGAAAGTTTTACTCAAAAACTATAAAATTCATAAGAAATATTTAAATTTATCTGATATATTAGTAGAGAAAATTAATTAAACTGGTGTCTCCCTAAATGTTTTCGATGGTTACGGTAAACGAATCTGCCATTCCGTTTCATCAACTTTTGATCATTTTTTAGATCTTATCTTAGTATTTAGAACAAAAGCCACACTACTCATTCGTCAGAACTTCATAACAAAAAATTAAGAACTTTTTTTGCAAAATAAAAAGATGTAACCGAAAATGTGGCATATTGTTATTAGTATCGGATACCGTACCTGATAAGAAATTTTATATTTCATAATAAAAATCAATGAAAATATGAAAATTCCGTGTAGCACATGATAAAAGAGTTTTTGTCAGAAGGATTTATTGATTACTTTTGTCTTCAAAGCGTAACAAGTAATTTTGTATGGTTTTCGGATACCGTAACATCGGATACCATAACCTGCTTTTCGCTGTCAGGGACGAAACGTAGCTAATCAAAGCCTTTTTCCAAAAAATTTTATTAAAAATTAACGTGAATCGAGAATTAAAATTTGTTTACCTACGAGTACTGCACACAGAAAATAAAGCGATTAGAGGGTTGATAAATATAAGTGAAATAAACATGTTATAATTAATAGTTTTGTTCGCTCCACGGCCCTGACTTTCTTCAGAGGTTATGCGTACACCGGCTTTCGGTCTAATTGCCGTGAAACGTAGTTTCGTGTTCGTGTTGTTTGTATCATTTTTTGTTCCATTGATGGATTCCGAGATGGATTCTGTATTACAGTATCAAGAATACGTTTCATAATTAAACCTGAACCCTGAAATAAACCTGAAATTAATTAGATTGGCACGCTATAAAAGTAAACGATTTGACTCCCGGAATGTTAATGAAAAACAAAAATGGTCAAAAAGTCTTTAAAAATACTTAATTGTGCCATTACTCTTTTGTTAAGTATTATACTTTTACAGTTAGGATTATAATTTAAACAATAATTGGAAAACTAAAAAAAAAATATTTCAAATTAGAAAAAAATAATAAATTTTGGAAAAACTTTGCATTTCTAAAAAAACAACTATTCTTTCCTGTCATGTTAGGTTTAATGTGTTAACATTTTACAGTATTGTTTTACTTTACATACAACCAGAAAATCAACCGGAAAATCAAAAATTGAAAACTTTTTATGTGCTACAGGTCCTTCAAGTGAGAATCAAGCGTGAATATTTATAGAGTCCCTTTCTCTAAGGCCAATGAACCTCACCATTATGACATAAACAAAATTTGAAACATTTTTCCAAAAAAAGTTTCCCTTGCCAAAAATGCCCTGTCTGTGGAGAATCACCCATATATGAGAAAGGATAAAAAAGCGGCAGGGATCATAAAACAGATATGGGGAATAGGAAAAAGAAGGTTCAAGAAAAATTGGAAAAGGAGAATTTGGTTATTTGATACGCTGGTATGGCCGGTATTAGTTTATGGAGCGGAGATATAGGGATGTGAGGGAAGGAAAGAGATTCAGAGTTTACAAGAAAGGTATATAAGTTGGACGCTAGGAGTAGACTGAAGGGCGCCTGGATGCATGGTAAGAGAACCACAGAGGGATAAATGAAGTACTAGAGCGGGTAAGAGGGCATTGAAATTCGAGGCGAAGTTAAGGAAGGGGAGTTAGCGAAAAAATGTTTGCAGGAGGTAGAAGAAAGGAGAGGGAGGGCGGTAGAACTAACAAGAAGGGAAGAAGAAAGGAGGGAATTTTCAGTGCTAGAGATATAGGAGAGGGAAATGTAGTAAGCTATGAAGAATTAGAGGGAAGGGACGGGGAAAGACAATTAATGGAAAGATGGGGAATGATTAAGGAATCAAAATATAATAAATGGTATAAGATTATAAAAAAGGAAGGAGTTTTAAAGTAAAGTGAAACTTCGATAATACGAACCTCTATAATACGAATTTTCGATAATTCGAACGTTTTTTCCGCCCCGGCTAAAAATCGACGTTTCCCATGTTAATATTCTTCGAGAATGCGCAGTTCGACAATTCGAAGAATATAATAAGCTTCGCCGAGATAATAAGCTCTGTAATTCGAATTATAGCATTGAGTTACTTCGAAAAATTCATATTTTTAACCTAGGCGATTGCGTGTGATTGGCCCGTTGTGGCTCTCAAAATAATAGAGAACCTGACGTATAAAACACTATCTCTGAGCAAGAAAATAAAACTCATTCAATGTGTCGACAAAGTAGTTCAAAGGAAGGACATTGCTGCTGATTTCGGAATACCTGCCAACTATCTAACTACCATTTTTAAGAACAAGGAGAAGATTTTGTCTGCTGCTGAAAATTCTTGTTTCCAACCGGATCAGAAGCGCATGAAAAAATCTTGCTTTCCATTATTAGAAACACCGATGGTGAAATTAATGGAATCCGCTCGAAACTAGAATATTCCCTCATCTGACCCTATTGTCGAAGAAAAAGCTGAATTTTTCGCAACTCAATTGGGATACAAGGATTTTAAAACTAACTCTGGGTGTCTAGATAAGCTTACGAATCTGAATGGAATTGTATGTAGGACATTAAGTGGCGAAAGTGCTTTTTTTCGGAAGAAAACTGCGAAAAGTTCCTCACTGAAATTTTGCAGATGAATGCAGATGAAACTGTTTTTTTTCCAAATGTTTACCAAACTGAACTTTGACATTCAAATAACACACTTGCCATATTGAAAAGAAAAGCAAAAATCATGTTACTGTCATGCTTTGCGCTAATATGTCCTAATTATGTCCACATTTTTTCTTTTTTTCTGATTCTTTTAACTTATCAAAATGTTAACGTTCAGATAAGATTTTTGACGCATTAAATATGCGCAAAAAAAGTTTCCATACAGCCCTCATCCGAAATAATTTAACCTAAGGGAAATTCATATTACATTCTATGGAGCATATTATAAACGTATTTAAACGCATTATGTGCGTTTATATTCTTACTTTCGATAATACGAATTTTCGATAATTCGAAGTTTTTTTCGGCCCCGAAGCACTTCGTATTATCGAAGTTTCACTGTATTTAGAAAAGGGATGGGGAGAGAGAAGATGGACTAGAATAGCAAGATTTAGATTGGGAAAAGAGGTAAGGGAGGGGATGTATTGGGAAAAGGAAGAGAACAGAAAATGCAGAATATGTGAATGGGAGGATGAAACATGGGGGCATGTATGGGAAGGATGCAGGAGAGGAATGGAAGATAAAGGAAGTTGGCAAGGGAATGTGGTAAAGATTCTAGGGGAGGATGGAAGGGGTGAGGAGTGGATGAAGGAGTTGCAGGGGGCGAGAGGGGGCGAATGAGAATGAATGAAAGAATGGACGTGGAAAAATGGCAAAATGAGAATGATATAGAAGAGAAGTGAAAATGAACGAAAAAGGAAACTGAAGTTGCATAGATTAGAAGCGTAAAGATCTGTAAGTAGTTATTATATGGGGACGGCGATTTGTCAAGCTCAGCTTAGAGGGCAGCAACGTGAGTGGAGATATACCTTGTACACAAGAACAAGGCATTATCTACGGTTTCCTTAGTTTTTTTATTATTTGGAAAGCGATTTGCTCCTTTATTTGTACACCCAACTGCCACATGCACACCTGGCATTTCGAAAATAGTGCTTCAAGCAATCACCTCAACGCTGCGTTATGAAGGACTGATATAATTCGAATAGCAGAAGTTACCACCGTTGGAACCGTCGTCTTGTGTATCTCCACGCGCACTAGCGACCCTAGCGGCCGCAAGTGTCAGTCGCCGTCCCCATAATAGTATAAGTAGATTAAGATGCGGATGCGCTCGTTCTCTCACTTTCTCGCTTTCGATCGCTCGCTCACGCTTCCGATAGTAAAATTGCGCTATATTAATATAGAAGCAAGGTGCTAAATATAAGAATTGATGTATATAGTTGTATATTGGGGTGGTCCAAAAACAGACATTTTCGAATCTTTGAGATTAGACTGAAAAATATTGTAGGCTACATGTAAATAGAAAGCCCCTTTTTTTTTTGTTTAAAACAAATTAATTAATAGGACTACGCATTTCACTTTTCTCTCTTATGGAGATTAACATGTAAAATGACATTACGTTTTTCATTTGCAATTCTGCAATAGAAATTATGATTAAATTTGTTTGAAACTCTAGGCGTTTATTTGCATAAGAATTTTAATGCACTTTATCACGCTTAGATGTTTTAAAAAGGTTATGTAAGAATTTAGCAAAGTCGTCAATTTACAATTTACAAATTTTTACAAAACAGGAGTTGCTTACCTAAGAACAGGTTTCTGAAGAAGAAAATAAAAACGTATAATAATTTATAGGAGAAAAAGACTACTAAAAACGTAAACAATCATTAAATTTTGATTTTGGCGGCGCCTTTGGTTTGAGTATGACTACAGTAGAGTAATAGAAAGTCAATCCGAAGCCTGTACTCTTCTCTTAACTTGCTCTTCCTACTTATTTATGGCTGCTTTTACATGAGGCTTCTTCCCACCATAAAGGGAGTCAGAGGCAAAAATAAAATAATTGTAAGCGGAATGTACATGAAACTAAATATTTAATGTAATTTTATTTTTAAATTTAGATCATCATTTACTAGAGACCTTTTGATTCATAAACATTAAACACGAGGCTGGCCGAGTTGACCGTCGAGGATAGAAACCGACCACGTGATATGTCTTCGGTGTAGGTCCAGTCGTAGAAATCGCCACCACTTCCACTTCCACTCGCGCGAGATGATCGCGTTCCGTCGTAATCCAAACGCACGGTCAAAGAAACTGGTGTTCTAGTCCTTTTCACAACACTGTTCCTTTTTCACTGATTAGTCGGTTACCGTCAATCAGCGAAGTTTACAAATTTTAACGTCTCGAATGGACTTCGCGTACGGGCCGCGCGAAGCTAAAACCAGACGGGCAAGGCGAACTCTAGGTGCTAGACCTAGACCGCGTCTTTTAATTACTTCTTCAAGAAGCGACGAACGACTTCCAGAGGCTAAGCATTAGCTGCACCTCGTAGGCTATGGAGTGCAATGATTAGGGAGGGCTTTTTTGCTGAATTTGTATTTTCGACTGTGGCAACGCGGCGGCAGGATATGAGTCCGCGTTACCAAAAATGCTGATCTCAAAAGTTTGCAATACAGAGTTTTTAATAATGCACGTGCTTTGTTTCTGGGCAGGATATAAAATAATAATTACTTCGTTTCAATTTAGACTTAGACCCTCAACAATCGTTAATTAACAATTTTTGCCGAAATAATGTGTACTTTTTATTTTCAAATTTGAATGCTCATATCCAAAGCCTTGGCGGATTCTAATTTTCCTTTGTTCAATAAATCAATTTCAATTTATTTAATAATTTTTACTGAAGTCCAAATCGATTTGAATTAAGATTCTTTTTGATTTATGAAATATCCAAATGACCTCAGCTTTATATTATCGTTAAGTATTTAGTAAGTAATCTTGCATCTCTGTATCTTTTATTCTTTTCTTTAAGTTTATAATTTGGTTCTAATCTAGGAATTGAGAATTTGGCAATTCGTTAATTCTTTGATGTCGAAATTTCTAAATATCGATCGACTATTATGGCATTGTTAATATCTATTTCGATATTTATTACTAAATTAACAATCCTGATTTTGTGTATAATTTATATTGTTTGTGTATTAAATATTCTCAGCTAGCAACAATTTTTATAACAATTGTCGAAGGTCTTTTTGATTTGTTCGAAAATTTGAATTTAGGTAGCCTTAGTAGTCCTGAGAATTTGGTATTATTATTATCGATTAGCGATTCGAACTCGAAAGTTCATCTCCTCATCTACCCGAAACCGCCACGCATCTCTATCCTGTGCATCCTCCATCCAGTTTAAGTAATCATGTCCTAGATCTTTTAGATCATCGCTTACATTTTTCTCCCATGTGTTTCTCGGTCTGCCTAGAGGTCTCTTACCAATCAGTTTACCTCTTCAAACTTGCGCCACTGTTCTTTTATTGCCCATTCTTGCTACATGCTCCGCCCATCTTAATTTACGCGCTTTCATTACTCTATTAATATTTGCTGACCCGTAGTGAGCATGCAGCTCATCATTATGCAGTTTTCTCCATTCACCAGTCTCTTCGTACCTCTTTGGACCATAGATTTTCCTAAGTAGATAGCAATAGCGATTTTAGTAATTTGTTTGCTGCATAATAGCACCCATTGCCAGCGTGCAGCCGTGCGTTGATTTCCGTTTTGATATTATTTTTGCTAGTTATAATAGACCCGAGGTATTTAAACTCTTTAACCCTTTCGAATTTCATATTTCCGGCCATTAGATCCCCGCCTACATTACTTTGTTCGGATCTGATGACGCTCATATATTTTGTCTTCGATTCGCTAACTTCCAAGCCAATATCTTTGGATTGGTATAAATAAACATTTTCATTCAAATAATAATTGTTTATAATAATTGGCATTTTGTGATCTCGCGGGCAGCGCGAGTATCAGGAGGACATGAGTTATAGGAAGTTACGCTTGGCATAATTGTTTTCCCGCTCGTCATTATTTCGGTCTTCACACATGTGTATCTCTCCTTTAGCCTGTTCGCTGAATACGCGACGTACACATGTACGTTTATGTGTTGGAGAGGCACTCAACTCAGTCATGAGGTGTAATGACTGATTACGCATGAAGACTGCGGTACCAGACTCCTTTTTTAAAATTAAGTTGGGTAATCCCAATGTCCATCGTAACAAACCCGCCCTGGAATTTAAAACAATCGTCCCTGGTTGTTACCAGTGACCGAGGTGGCTGCTTCTCCATTTGTGTGTTTTTCCTTTTTTTTAATCAATATTGATTTCCGCGAAGTTTGCTGTATTACATTATCCTGGTTACATTAATCAATTATTCAACCTTGGAGGATCCCGAAAATTTTATTCAAGCAATTGAGTTCCGTATCCATAGTCCGGACATTTTCATAGGTGAAAAGTCCAGCGACTGGTCCGATAATACCTCCTAGAAAGCCCAACATTGGCGTAATTCTTCATTTATTGTGGCAACCGGTAGGGGAGTTTCTTAACAGTGGCTCGCTCTAGGTCCAGTATTTCTCTCTCAGTATCATTAGCGATACACTCTATAGCTGCCAATTTTAAATCCAAGTGATAGTTTTTCACTTTTTGGCTAGACTCTTGAAGCGTTGGACCACAATAGCGGGGCAAGATTTCTATTTTATCTCTGTATTCTTTGAGTGATTCTTGAAGCCGATTGGTACGTAGGAAAACGTTGATCCTCCAGGTGGTGCTGGTTCTTCTCATTGACCCAAGATGCTCGCAGTATATCCTAGTGCTAGCTTCGATTTTCAAGTTTCTGAAGAGCTCGGGGGTGTCTTCGCAGGTACACGGAGAAAATTTGTTCATTAAAATTTACCCAATTAGTTAGGTAAATGGAGGACATTAATGCATTTAGATAAAGTTTACAATTACTTTAGGATTTAAGGCAAAAAAGAACTATAAATAATACAAAAGAGTTATGTAAAATCTCAAGTCCAAAAGTGAAAATTCTGATATGTAATAATTGATATAAGGGTTGTATTATTTTCATACCAGTATATTATAAAATAACGCAAAGTATTGTAAATTTTTATCAAGCTAATGATATAAAGTTTACTTTTGTGTGATATTAACGATTCACATGAATGAAAGTATCGATTGCAGAATTTTTAAAGAGATTTTCACTTACATTATGAGAGGAATTACACAACAGTAAGTTAAAATGAAAATCGCTAGGGACTTCAACATTCTCAGGGCTGAAGTTTAAAGCCAAATATATATAGACTATCCCTTTCTCTCAGTAGATAATACTTATTAAGGCCATGTGACATGTTCACACGTATAGCCACATCGAGTTCAAAATTTGGAATAATAAATAAGAAGCACTAAGAAATGCGGCTCTGGTCCTAAATTTTTATAATTATGAAAACAGTTTTTTTTTTGTAAATAATTTTTTTGTGCTTTTTTCATAATTATTAAAATTTGGGACCAGAGCCGCATTTCTTAGTGCTTCTTATTTATTGTCCCAAATTTTCAACTCGATGTTGCTATTCGTGTGAACATAAGTTTACAAATAAAACAAGTGTCGGAAAGGTAGGAATCCGGTCACGTGACCCACTCGTCACATGGCCTTGAGTCACTAAATAAAAGCAGATTGTATTTAAAAATTCACGTATAAAGATGCGGGTGATGAAAAAACATCGGACGGCACTTGACAACTGACTTCGAACTTCGAGGCGGGAGATCCCCGAAGACTAATGTTTCAAAACAAAGTTGAATTTATAACCAAAAAATATGAATTTTCTACCTAAATAATTGAATTTCTCATAAGAGAGAAAATGTTTTTAACAAAATAAGTGAATTTTCAACTTGAAAAGATCAATTTTCTAGCAAAAATTAAGTAGCTACCTTTTTCGTTGTAAAAATTATTTTTTACAAAAAAAAAAACAACATATTTTCAACGAAATGTGTTCAATTTTCAACAAAAGAAATTATCTTTCAACTCAAATAATGGATCTTCAAAACAAAACAAAAAATTCACAAAATAGGGAAATTTTCAACCAAAAAGATGAGTTTTCTATTTAAAAAAAGACAAATTTTCAACTAAAAACATACTTTTTAAACAAAGAATAGAATAGTTTAATTTTCAGTTAGAGAAATAACTTTGAAAACAAATAAAATAAATTTTCAACCGAAAAAATGTAATGGCTATAGAATTTCTTTTCGAAAAATGGAATATAATTAAATTTTTAGTTGCAAAAATTAATTTTGAAATTTTTATTTAAAAAAATAAATTTTCAATATAAAAAATAATTTTCAACTGTAGAAATTAAAATTTCAACCAAGAAGATTAAATTTCTACCAAAAAAGAATCATTTGTAAGAAAATACATGAATTTTCCATCCAAATTTTTTATTGTTAATGGAATTTTCAACCCAATAGTTGCCTCTTCAACCAAAAAGGTTAATTTTCTAAAAAAAAAAAGATGAATTTTCAACTAAATGGATGAACTTTCAACTAAAAAACATACGTTTCAACAAAGTATAGAATAGTTTAATTTTTAGTTACAGAAATAAGTTTTTGAGCAAATAAATTTAATTTTCAACTGAACAAATGAATTTTTTACCAAAAAGATTAAGCTTGTATAAAAAAGAATCTTGATAAGAAATTGAGTTATATTTTTAGTTTAAAAATAGTATATTGTGCTACAAGTTGAAAAAGCGAGAGATTTAAAACGAGTGTGAAGTTAGCCACCCGAGATTTAAATCGTCGCTTTTTCAATGTGTGGGATACGATACTTTTTCTATGATTTGTTTAAAAAGTGCTAGTTTTTGTTTACCTGTTTTTTGTGTAAAAAGAAGGCGATTTTTTGTCGATTGACGCAATAATAACACCGTATTTTCAGAGAAACTGACGGTGTTTTAGGTTAGGGACGGAGTCGGAAAATAGAATGAAGTTGGCTGCGCACGATGCACGAGCACACCCGAATCAGCACGAACACACCCGGAGTAACACGAAGTAGTTTGCACTTTATTTACTTTTTTCACTGTGCCTCACTTTTGTCACTGCTTCCATTTACTTGTTCCACTCCATCCGTCCACTTTTTTTACTGTTGCCCGGAAAGATCGGCACTGCGCATGCGCCACGTCATCGACCTAAAATCGGTCACTTTTTACACCAAAAACAGGTGGAAAAACTGGCACTTTTTCGGAAATTATAGAAAAATTAATTTTTAATAAAAAAAACTATTTTTTAACCACAGAAATTAAATAAAATTCATGAATTTTAACTAAAAAGGTTAATTTTATATATAAAAAAGACAAACTTTCAACAAAATAGATAAATCTTAAACTGAAAAAGCTAAATTTTCAACAACAAATATGTTAGTTAAATTTTCAGATAGAGAAATAAGTTTTTGAGCAAATAACTTCAATTTTCGTAGAATTATTTAAATTTTCAAGGAAACAAATGAATTCTCTACCAAAAAGATAAAATGTCTATAGAAAAATTTCAACACAAAATTTAGTTTACTTTTTAGTTAAAAAAATCATTTTCAATAAAAACTAATTTTCTACCAAAAGAAAGAATTGTGAGTAAGTGGAAAAAGTTTTCATTCATATGGAAAATCTATAACAAAATGTTGGAAAATGAACCGAGTTCTTTTTCTGAAGGAAGGGTAATTAGTGCGTGCATAGCACGGATAATGTTCTATTATTTTTAAAAAGTTGACAATGCAAAAATTGAAAATAATGAAAGTTTAATAATTCAAAGCTTTAAGATTAGAAAGTTGGAAATAAAAAATTATCCAATGTTTTTATTTACTTCCTACAAATTTATAAGCCCGCTTATTAATAAAATGTTACAACAACAAATTTTGATGAAACGGGGACCAGATATTTTTTTGTACGGCCCTGACGTACTTGTTCTTTAACTTTATAGCCGAGATTTTTTTCCCGATGTTCTAAGTGTTAGGTTAGCCGTGAGGTTCAGTTGTTAGCGATAGAACGCGTTAAACGTAGCTTAGGTGGTTAGAAACTCGTCACAGCATTTTCGATTTTTAATAGCGTTAATATCGTTAAAAGCGTGCGACTATATCGTATGTTATGTATAGAAATTTAATGTAATTGTTTAAGTTAAATTGTGTATATGTACCAACAATATACTTACTAATTGTATGATATGTGTAAGCATGTGTTGTTAGTAGTGCATGACCTTCCACAGAATCTGCTTATAGCAAGAATGTTATGTTTTGCTGGCGCACGAAATTTTACATGACTGGGATGTAGAATTCACATATTTAGAGAGGTAGACTTTGTTTTCTATGATTGAAACTGTACCTAAGAATGCGACTCATTTTATCTAACTGATAGGTAATCGACATCTCATTTTACATTTTATCATATTAATAATTTATATTTTCAGATCAAATATTACCCTATTTCATTTTACATGACTAAAAGTGAAATTTTAATATAATGCCGTGAAGTCCTTCGTTTACCGAACTAAGTTATGTAATATTTAACACACAAGTTTTCTCCGTGTAGATGGTACTGAAAATAGTATGTACAACAACGTGATCCACAGGATGGTCGCGTACATTTTTGTGTTTATATGCTCTTTTTCACCTACAAGGATCACAGGAATAAGCTTTTCTGACCTATTTTAACAATAAGTGACCAAGAGCTTATCAGCATGCTTAGAGAATCTTATACCATAGTCGGTTTCGAGAATTAAATTGTGATTTTCGGTGAAACTCAGGATTGTATAAGTTCCAACCGCGCGTTGATCAAATTTATTCTTTCTTGCATCCTTAAAGACGATGACTTTGGTTAGGATCGGTTTTCTAAAGCTTGGGGGGGGGGGGTGGCTTTTAAGATTGGTCCAATGCCATCTTTGCTGTCCGCCCCGGAATTTTTGTTGGTAAGGTTTTCCCTGACTTCTTAGACTGCGCAGAAGCTGCTTTTAAAATGGACAACTTACCCTTGGGGCCGGTAATTGGTTTCGATTTCGACTCAGTGGGGGTGTTTGTTGCCATCTGCCGACCGCGGGAACGAGTTATCGGACCCGGTTCCAAGGGTAGGTACGATCGTTGATGAATAGCGCATATCTTTCGTTGATGGTAAGTCGCTCGGAATGCAAATGCTACGTTTCCGTCGTCCCTCTTTATTTTGGGAATATGGGTACAATAATTGATTTTTTTTTCTGATTAGTCAAAATTGAGTAATGATTGCCCGTTCACGTCTGGAACGCCGCACAACAGTGGTACTTGATTTTGAATTGAGTTTGCATGATTTGATCTACTGACGTTAGGATATGGCCTGGACTATTTATTTTTAATAAAAATAAACTGAAGGAGATTCCTGACTGATTTCTGGTAACTTCAAAAATTTTACTTGGCCATTAAGTTAACACTGAACTTGAACATCTCACTGTTGAGAATGGTTCCCTTGGAATTTAGGAGCTTGGGCGATTTCTTCGAAGATAGCTGCTTCTATGTCAGTATCGCTACCCGATAAAGTGATGGTGTCTATATCGGTATCGCTATCAGATAGGATAATTGATTCTATTTGTTTTTCCAAAACAGCATCCTTTTGATCCTTTCGATCCACCTTTTGTTGTACGTCGTTCAGAAGACTATTAAAAAGGCAATCAAATCCTTCTGGGGTTTCAATTTCCCTAAATATGTTTTCCCATTTCTCGGGAGGTGGGTCAACAAATCTAATATTTACAATATTTACAGGTACTTTGACTACTCTTAGAGTTCAACTTTCTCGGTTCGGTTCAACAGGAGGCCGAAGTTTGATTTAAGGGTATGTGACACACCCAAATACCTACATTGCCGACCTCACTTTTTCAATTTTCCGAATTTTTTTTTGAATCTAAGAATTTTTTTTGTAAATAAAATTTCGGGCTGAAACTTTGGAAAATGTATGAGAAGACAATAAACTACATTTATGTACCTTATTCGAGGAAGAACTTCGCAAAAAATTATTTTCGAAGAAATTAAAACTGGGTGCATTTTTTGAACCTAAGAACTTTTTTTATAAGTAAAATATCGGCTTCAAACTTTGGGAAATGCAATAGCTGACACTGAAGTACATTTATGTACATTATTTGAGTATAAAAGATGCAAAAAGAAAAATTCCAACTAAGTGTCAACTCCGGTTCCGCTTGCCAGTACGGTCGGTATTTTTGCGATGGGCACGACAATGCGAAGTCTGGCGGCCACTAATCGAGGCTCTATCAGCTGACTCGTCTGCATCTGAAATATGGGGTCCACGCTGTCAAAGATTGATGATCCGGTGTTCTTACAATAATATTTTTTGAAAGTTGTGTCCAGCATAAAAGTTGAGTGAAATATGTTGTTTCAATGTTGAATTATGTAAGTATTGAAATCGCTATTGGCCTCGTTCAGTGGCCGCCAGACTTCGCATTTTCGTGCTCATCGCGAATACCGACCGAACTGGCAAGCGTTGTTGACATTTAGTTGGAATTTTTCTTTTTGCATCTTTTATACTCAAATGATGTACATAAACGTACTTCACTGTCGGCTCTTGCATTTCTTAAAGTTTGAAGCCGATATTTCACTTATAAAAAAAGTTCTTAGGTTCAAAAAATGCACCCAGTTTTAATTTTTTCGAGAATTTTCCAAAGTTTCAGCCCGAAATTTTATTTACAAAAAAAGTTCTTAATTCAACAAAAAATTTGGAAAATTGAAAAAGTGAGGTCGGTAATGTAGGTATTTGGCTGTGTCACATGCCCTTAAGCATCAGGAAGTTAGGGAAGAACTCAAAACGCTGCGTTGCCTCTTCAGGGTAGCGCGAGAGAGTTGCCAAAGATTTTTGATTAATAAATTTTATTAATCAAAAATCTTGCTTCTCCTTTTTATAGACAGGAAAACACGAATGTTTAGATGCTGCTATAGACCTTCCCTTCGTTAAAGCGTTCAGTTTGGGTCAGCGCAAAAGAGCCCCATAATTTTGTGTTTTGAAAGTATTCAAAATCAAAATACCGTGACTTCGGCGATTGGATGAGTTGTGGACTATAAATTATTATTGTAATTGACAGTCCCTTCCTTTTTGTCTTCTTTAGGGAATTATGATTATTTTTATTTATTTTTAATTATTTATTTTGTTAAAATAGAAGTTGTAGATCAAGCTATCAAATCGTCGATTCTGGAAACCCGTGGTAAATGACAGTTCTGCTTCCTATTGAACCAATTACTAAAAACGATTTTTTTTTCTTCTTTTAAGACTACCTTATAATCCGAGAGATTCTGAGGCAACTTGCCCCAATATCTCGCTTACCCTGGGGTGTCCTAGTGGGGTGAGTGAAGAGATAACTTCAAAGGACAAGGAATTTAAAACAGTTAAGCAGGAATCATGCAGGCGCTGGCTCGACTTAAGATTTGTTCCGAATTTCATATAAGAGAAATGAAATCGGGAGCACCCTCACAGTAAATAATCAATGAATTAAATTAATTTTTCTATTTAATTCAAAATTAAATAAACCACTTAAAAACACTCCAGTGCTGGCCCTTAGGCTTGCATCTTGAACCTTTGGAGGAGGTTTCGACTGGCCGTTAGGCTTGTTCCCTTCTTCTTGCATTTCGGATTTAATGATTTTAAATTAGTGGATTATCTCGACTTGAGATTTGTTCCTAATTTAATATATGAGAAATGAAATCGGGAGCATCCTCACAGTAAATAATCAATAAATTAAATTAATTTTTCTATTTAATTCAAAATTAAATAAACCATTTGAAGACACTCAAGAGCTGGCCCTTAGGCTTGCATCTTGAACCATTGGGGGAGGTTTCGACTGGCCGTTAGGCTTGTCTAATCTCCCGGCATTTCACGTTAATTTAATTAATTCTGAGTGGTTATAATAACCGAACAATTTCCTCTTATTTTATTTTACAAATAAAACCAGAGCAATTATTTTGGTCATTATTTAACCTGAACTGTATTCTCAGCAGGGAGAGGTACCATTTTTGGTAATCAAAAATAAATTTATTTAGGTACTAAATAATCTTAGGGAAAGTGTCGGCTGTTAGGCTTTCCTAGTTTTTCTGCATTCTATTTTTTTTTACTATCCAAAATTTGTGCAATTTTTTTCATTTAATTTAATTAACTAATTTCACTACGAATTCACTCAAATTTCACATCACTCACTTAGTGAGTGATCTTGCAAGTCTGTATCTTTTATTATTTTCTCAAAGTTTATAATTTGGTTCTAATCTAGGGGTTGAGAATTTGGCAATTCGTTAATTCTTTGATATCGGAATTTCTAAATATCGATCGACTATTATGGCATTGTTAATAATTATTTGGATATTCATTACTAAATTAACAATCTTGATTTTGTGTATAATTTATATTGTTTTTGTATTAAATATCCTCCGCTAGAAACAATTTTTATAACAATTGTCGAAGTTCTTTTTGATTTGTTCGAAAATTTGAATTTAGGTAGCCTTAGTAGTCCTAAGAATTTGGTATAAAGAATCATTTTCATTCAAATAATAATTTTTTATAATACTTGGCATTTTGTGGTTTCGCGGGCATCGCGAGTATCAGGAGAGCATGAGTTATAGGAAGTTACGCTTGGCATAATTGTTTTCCCGCTCGTCATTATTTCGGTCTTCGCACCTGTGTATCTCTCCTTTAGCCTGTTCGCTGCATAATAGACGTATACATGTACGTTTATGTGTCGGACAGGGACTCAACTCAGTCACGAGGTGTAATGACTGATTGCGCATGAATATTGCGGTACCAGACTCCTTTTTTAAAATTGAGTAATTGCTGTGAACAATTTTGTGCAAAAATTCGGAATTTGTGGTTTCTTCTATTTCGGTTATTCCTTTATCATCGGAATTAATGTAGATATTCGGAAAAATGATATATGTTGCATTATTATATCTGTTAAAATACAACAATTGTTGATTTTGTAAAGAAATAAAATAAGTAAACATGAAACTTTTGCCTGGAAAATAATTTTTTTGCACTAAAACTATTTTAAATTTTTGCGAGAGTTGGTTTTTTAATACAGTTTATCAACCGTTTGCTTGAATCCCTTTTCTGAAAAGTTATCTCACAGTCTCTTAAGCTGAAGAGAAATGTTTATTATTTATCAGAAAGGATCGCTTGGTTTTTGAAATACTTTTTCATGAGAATTAGTAGACTTTTTCCAGTGACCCTATTTTTAAAAATATAATTGACTTCTACTATTTAATGAAATTCGTCGAAATCTCATCACACTTTTCTCTCTAGCTACTCTATCCTTTCTATATATAAGCCATTATTTTTTCTGTACAGAGGAAGAATTTATTGATGAAGTAAATTTTTTTCTTGTAGTTTGAGAGACGTATTTAAAGACCACTTTGTACAAAAATAGATAATGCTGTGTATTAATTTACTAATCTGATGAAAATAACGACGGAATAGGACTTTTTAGCTGGACATGTTATGATAAGGCCTGTATTTACAAGTAAATAATAACAGGAGTGGAGTTTTTTTTGGAAATGCCTCGTTTCTAAGTAAATCCAAATTAAAGATGCCAGAGAAGAAAATAAAGTCTATTTTATTACAGCCTAAATCTAAGAAATCAAAAATAATTTGTTGGTTTGAAGCTTCACATACATTTGATACATTTATTTACCGATTCTTTTTCACAGATATACATCATTTTACATTCAAAATATTTTTATTTCGCTGCAATATGAGTATTTTCACGCAGTGGATGAATCCAATAAATGGTATTATAACATGGGAAGAAAAACATTCAGAATATGATTACCACCAAGAAGTTGCCAGATCAGCATTTGCTGATATGTTGCACGACAAAGAAAGGGTCAGTATCTTTTATATCACTTAATTTTAAGCGACTTACTTTTTTTCAGCTGCCGTCAACGGGCGTAATTATAGAACAAAACTCGAGAATTTTTCAAATCGCTGCTTCGCAAAAATTGGAAAATGTACTCAATTTTGTTTTGTACCATACGTAACTGTTCTTAAGAGCCTTCTGAAGGAGAATCTTTTGAAAATTTGTATTTCATCATACCTCAATCGAAAGTCTAATATTCGATTATCGATAAGATGAAGAATATTGTATGCATGACTCGGGCCTAGGCAACGATTTCACCCGTTTGATTTGCCTTTTGACACTCGTCACGCAATATACATATGGCGCACAGTTTTTCCGGTAAATGACATTTTTTATTTTTCATAACATTTTTCACGATTGAAACAAAAGCTGAACTGTAAAAAAATCTTTTGTGATATTCACAATTAGATTTTAATTTCACGAGCAGTGTATTTTCAAGTTACAATTTATAACCTAGTAAATTTACCGATGTCGCTCAGAAATTCACGATCCAATCCAATTTCACCCCATGAAACAGTATGAAATAACTTTCCGATGTAAAATTACTATGTCTGACGATGGAAATTATTCGATCAGTGTGGCACGTAGTCAATTTACATAAGTGAATAAATTTAAATGAGCTGACAAATTAACACTTTTTTGTTAAAGTTGCAGTATCTAGCATAATTTCACAAACGGGTAGTATTGTTACGTCTTGGCATCCTGAGAAATTACAAACAGGGCATAAATCGACAATCCATCGATAAACTGACAGAAAGAGATGGCGCGTTGGATTTTATCATAAAATTACGTCTCAGAGTCTCTAATATTGCTCTTATAGTGATGAGTTATATGTGAATAAAAAAATGTATTTTCTATTCAAAACTATATCTAAGAAAAGTAATATGTGCTTCATTTATCCTGCTAGAGTGTTTAAAAATGTATAACCTCACGAACATAACCTCAAAATTGAAAAGTGGTCCTGGCAATTTACGTCCTGCATTTTTTTTGTACAAAAGTGTGTAAAATTACATCGTCGCACGTAGATCGAATAATTTTCATCGTGGCACGATGTAAAATCACACCAACTTTTTTGTAATGTGTGCATCTTATCAAAAAATGGTTTCAAAAAAAATTTTTAGATCCTTTTCGGATTAATAATTTTTCTTGTTGCCATTTTTGTTTGCATCTGGCTGCGAGAGATTTTGATTGGTGGGTTATTCATGATTCACATTTACCGCCAACGAACCACCCATCAAAAACTCCTCAGACCTCTCGCAGACATTCCACTCAAAACAAGTAGAACTTCTTATAGGCCAGTTAGTAAAGCTTTTTGGGGACACAATTTCAGAATGGAAGCGATATGGATATTCGTGTAGTGTTGATGGCTGGGATTAAAGATATTAAAAAGATCTATAATTGGCTCGTAGAACTTCAAGATTGGTTAATTTGTTTACTTGGAAAAAAAATAAAAAGCGGAAAAATTGGCCACTTTACAATTTTGGCAATAATGCACGCTCCTCCTTCAAAATCTGTGCAAATATGTATTTTTGTAAGCTGAAAGATTGTGCAAAATTTCAGCTCAAAACAGTAAATACTTTGGGAAGTCCGGTTGTATAGGGGAACGGACATATACGCGACGCGAGATCAAGGAAGGAAAATCGATAAATTATTCCGGTAAAGTGCAAGTTGGGGTTTCTAGTAGAACAAACTATAAAGTTTGGGAGGCCAAAAATCGGCAGAAGTGTTATCCGTGGTCTTAGTGTAATGCGTGAGGTGCTATTTTTGTGAAAAAATTACAGATTACCAGAGCAATGGATTTGGAACTTGAAATACGCTTAAAATGCAAGCTGGTGGAGGGGATGTAAGCACCCAGCTGATGGGTAACAACAATGGGCAGGTCAGTTGTCAAAGTTCACAGACTTGTAAGAGCTGAAAAGAAGACCAGGGAGACGAATGAAGCAGGACAAGGAAAAGGAAGAAAATAGCGAAGTTTTAAACAAAAAAGTTAAAAATTATCACGAACAGGAGAATCAGAAAGAAAATACGAAGGTCGCGAAAACTCCTAATAATTTAGAACGTAATTGTGAATGCAAGAACAAGTGGACAAAAGTGCTGCAAGATTTGTAGCTAAATAAAATTGAACCCAAATTAAATAAAATCACTAAGGAAGTTTAAAAACTAAAAAAATACGAAGGCAAATGACAAGTGGAAAGGGAAATTTATTTTTGAAACGAAATAGTGTAACTCACTGACAAAATATCTAACCTGGAATCAAAGCTGAAAGATCTATAGAGTAACTCTACTCATTAGGGGTGTGAACACCACAGTTTCGATTACAGAAAGCAAAACGACATCGAATCAAATCACGAACGACAAATGGAGCTCAAAGAACGAAAAAACAGAACAAACTCAATTGTAGTGCGAGGATTTCGATCCAGAGACAGATGATTAGGCAATGAAATCAAGGAAACGCTTTTTGATCTGACTGGAGTGAAAATTAGGATTAAAGGTTTGAAACAAAGCGCTGAAGGGGCTCTTATCAAACTGGACTCATGGTTCTCGAAGAAAAACTTAATGTGTGTGGGAAGCCAGAAAAAGAGGAGAATCTGCGAGCTATACGTACATGAACTGGAGAATTGGCGAACGAGAACTTTCATGGAGTGTAGAAAATGGTCCAGAAGAGATCCAGTTTTTTCGAGGACCACGAACGAAAATTCATTAATGGGGTGGTCTGAAATTTGGCAGGTAGTAAGAATGCCATGGAAGTATGGAACTTTGTATCCAATTTTGTAATTATTGTAATTCCAGGAACATGTAATGAAAAAGATAACGAACGTATTCTAACTGATAAACTTAATAAAACTCTTTCTTGGAAAACCAAGGCAGCAGTGAGAGGTCATAAAAAAGGGAGAGCTAAAGGGGGCAACTAGTTGGGATTCGTAAAAATATAAGGCAAAATGTATCTGTAGAAGAGTAGGAATATGACCTAATTTTAAGTAATGATGCCTTCGCAGACAGGCACATTAAAACAAACGTAACAATTTACAAAAATATAGGAACAGCAAATGCTTGTAAAGAACTTAGAGCTATATTAGAAACCTTTCAAGCCAAATAGTATGGCGGTTAGTCAAACCTACCTTGTAGTTTATTCTAGAGCTTCCAGACTTAGCACATTTTAAGTATATACTCCCAGCTTACTTTTAAGAAGTGCAAACAAGGTTACAACCCGGAGGAAGCAGCGGTATAGCGGGTTGCCCACCTAAGAGGGGTAGATCTCAAAACCCTTACAAATCGTCCGTTTCGGTGATTTCTATGGGCCGGGATCGTTCAAAATTTCTTGCACAACTGGTATACCTGCGGCATTTTTTGATGAAACTTCACTCTACTTCACCTTTGTCTTATAAAGACTGTCTTAATTTACCTCTAAAATTGATTCTCTTTGGTAAAAAACTATTTAGAAAAGGTCTATTCACTAACTCTCAGTCGGGAAGTCAAAGATAGTTTAATATTAGTTCAAGATTTATTTATTTATGTAGCTAAAGAGAAAATAATGCCATAAATTTACGAAAATACGAAACTCAAATTAAATTCTTTCAATATAAAAGAAAGACGATATGCCAACAATGATTTGGCATTAAGAAACGTCTCTTTAGTTGGTGGAGTGCACTTCAGGGGCTTCCCTTTTGTGAAGAGTGCTCGGCGGCACTTGCTGACTCTTTCATATTGCTTTGAACTGAAATATATTATATGAATTATTGCATTCCGTTGTTATACTCTTATTGAAAGTATATTATGATTTTAAATACTTACGGATCATACAAGGCCATGACAAACGACTCTATTCCCGGCTTGGCTGCCCCAACTTCAAACTTCATTAGGCGATCCCGGGAGGGAATGACTTCAGGATGAAGTTTCAAGGTGTGCTGAGCTGACTTCTTGCCGATCTTATAGAAAGATGGAACATTGTCATTGTCTGTCAGAGAATAGAAGGCCGGAAGTACTGCTGAAAAAGCTGGCCCTGAAAGCATTAATAATATTTAAAATTGGTCAAATTTTATTTCTATTTACGATGTATGCCAACAAAAGAGCCTCCGAAACGCCTTGCACAAAGATGCAAATAACTCGTGTATGGCCAAGTATCGCTGCTGCTTTCCAGTTCTGAGATGAATCCATAGTTCTTCCATATACGGAAGTTTAGACTGGCAGTAGACAGCCAAAACCACAACATCGGTGTCACAGAAACGAATGAGAATTTCTGTATACCCGCGTTTATGCATGTGAGCCAGATGCAAAAACAAGCGGGTATCCGCTTCCTCGTATTTACCTGGAGCGATTCCAGTAATATCAAGACCAGCCTTGCTGGACGTGATGGAGTCATTTGCAGTTGACACGAGGAGGGCTGAATTCTTAGGTGTGTACCCGATGATGCTGTCAGCTAAAGTAGAGATCAGTTTTATTCTCAGGGCTTCTCAGAAAACTCTTCCAACTTCCAGGCATTCTAGTGTCAAGCTCAATATGAA
Source organism: Andricus quercusramuli (assembly GCA_932178445.1). Classification (NCBI taxonomy): domain Eukaryota; kingdom Metazoa; phylum Arthropoda; class Insecta; order Hymenoptera; family Cynipidae; genus Andricus; species Andricus quercusramuli. The sequence continues at coordinate 276,603 of CAKNXH010063008.1, forward strand.
GTTTAGGACCAATTCCTCGCATTTGCCTGGTCAATTCCTTTGGCTATTTTGCAGGTACAGTTAATTTCATAAAAAAAATGCCGCAGATATATTAGTTGTACAAGAAATTTTGATAGAAACACTGTGATTTCGGTATTTTCTGTTTGCGCCCCTAGAAGGTAGGCAACCTGCTTCCAGAACCAATCACCATGGTCGACACTAAAAGGAGAGCGCGTGATTTTACTAGGTGATTCGAATGCGAGGATAGGAGAGCGTCAAGGAGAATGTGTATTTGATGAGCATGACCCACCCAAAAATGATTACAAAAACAGAAAATCAGAAGACAAAGTTGTTAATTCAGAAGGAGTCAATTCTTAAAATGTTGTGAAGAATTTTGAATGAGAATACTGAATGGAAGAATGAATGGGGATATTGAGGGTAAGTGGACTCGTGTTGGAGAGGATGAGGGTTCGGTGATAGATTAAGTAATTGAATTAGAGGGGAACGCGAAAGAACCAAAATAAAAAAGGAAGAGAAGAAAATGGAAGTGCGAAAGAAACAAGAACAGATCCACAGGCTTCATTGGAACGACGAGAAAGGTGAAGAATACAGAAAAGCATTGATAGAACTGTGGGAAGCAGAGACAAAAATGAGAGAAAAAAGGGAAAAAAACTAAAAGAACTACGTATTAAAAAGAAAAAAGGAGGAACGCTGGGAAGAGATCAGAAGAAGTAAAAGCGTGAAAGAATTTTGGAGAGCTATAGGAAATTTCTGACCAAAACGGAAAAGCAAAGGGAAGAAAATAAGTAAAAGACAGTGGAAGAAACACTTTATGAAGCTACTTGAGGGTGAGGAATTAGAACAGCGAAAAGATGTACAACAAACGACGAAGCAGGAAAGCAACACGCCGCGAGATTCGAAAGGAAGAGAAACTGCGAATACTGAAGGAAAATAGATGGAAGATGGGAGGGATCTTAATGCCAACATTTCTGAGGAAGAATTGAAAAATGTAGTAAAGAGTCTCAAGATAGGGAAAGCCACAGGAGAAGACGGAATCACCATAGAATTCATTCAAGAACTTTCACAAGTATGAGAGGTAGAATTCCACAAGACTATAAATTGTTTGTGGGAAACAGAAAAATTACGCAACGGATGAGGGAAAGTGAGGATTTATCTAATACACAAAGATGGAGAACAGGACGATACTGAAAATTAAAGGGTTTTTTTTTGCTAGATATAGGATATAAAATCCTGATCTCCATCATGAATGATAAGATGATGAACTGGCTAGACAAAAAGAAATTCTTCAAAGATTGTCAAGCGGGCTTCAGAAGGAAAAGAGCAGCTAGGGATCATGTATGGGTTCTTAACGCGTTAATAAACAAGCATTGAAAAAGAGGAAATTGTAAATTATACACCGCCTTCAGAGATCTAAAAAGGGTATTAGACACGGTGGATAGAGAAATTCTCGCAGAGAAATTAAGAAAACTCGGAGAGACTCCTTCACTGATGTTACGTCCTGAATCCGGCCTTGAGGCACGCCAGGGTATGTATAGGTCTCTCCAGTTTTAAGATGTCTAATAACACATATATCCACAATCTTAGGATCCTTGGGAACCCCAGTAATCTTTTCTTCCTTCAGATGAATTTTGGCATACTTGTCCAATCCAAAGTCCATCTTAATCTCTCCTGTGTACTTTTCGATGATATTTATAGCAGTTTAAAGTTTGCTTTTACCAGAGGCATAAATCTTCAGGTCATCCATATAAAATACTTAAGTGATCTTATGCTCGTGATAATTAGTATCACCATAGAGTTGTCCAGAAAACTTTCGTAGTGTGAGAGATAGAAGTGTGATGCAAAAAAGCAAAGGACTCATGGTATCGCCCTGAAAGACAGCCGGGCTCAATTATTCGAACAATCCTATTGCTTAGGACAGCTGTAAAGATCTTATAAAGTGTGTGCCAACAAGTTATTGGCCTGTAATTCTCTAGGTGGGCAAGTTGCCTTTTTTCGGTAGGAGTATAATGCGTCCTAACATCAGCCACTGCGGAATGGGCACTTTCGACATCAAGTATGAGGTTGGAGTTTGGTGGATTTTTGACAGAAACAGGGTGATCACTGAAGAGGCGCGATGAGTCAGCGAGAAACGTTTGATTCTTCCTGACTCAACTCTCCCTGTTCTGTACTCTCCACCTTGCGTCAGATAACACCCGTATTTTGTCAACGATATGCTGCTTGATTGTCAGCAGCTTTGACTTGTTCAGTTTATGATTGTAGGTCCTGAAATTCCGATCGTCTCTCAGAAGATGCGTGCTTTTCGCGGTTGGTCTTAATGTCACTTCCTCATCTTCATCTGCAGCTTGTTCAAGCAGCGATTGGGGAAGCGTTCCGCGTACATATCCATTTTTCCAGATGTAGGCGCGTTGATTTCGCAATGATTGTATCGAATCGTTCTGAAGCTCTGAGTGTTTATAGTACCACCGAGTGTGCATACGTACCATAAAGCCTCCGTGAACAGGGATAATGCTGACATCCTAGCAGTCTAGCAAATAATCCTTGAGTTGATTCGTCAACTCAATGTGGACATTTCACCGGTTCGTCGTTGTATTTCCGTCTGAATTATTTTCAGTACCCCGAACTCTAGGATGATCGACACTGTTTGCCGACCGATTGTCGAGTACTCTGCATGTTGGATCATTTTGAACCGCATCTACAACTGTTTGGTGGTTTGCTGGTATTAATGTTGCTTCCACGAGCAGCTAGGGAAAAGGTTCGTCCATCCTTGTAGAGCCTTGCGTGCAAGGATAAGGCTGCATACTCTTGAGAGGTCGCCCGGTATCCCAGAGCCACTGTTCAGGACACCTTGCCCAGGTGCCACTCAGCTTTTGGCATGGTTGTTACGCCTCGGCTTAGGAGTTATCTCTTCAAGACCATCCCTGGACAATTGTCCGCAGAGGGACAGGCGGTTTTATTTACGCATCCCAGGACGGTGTCAGACTTTTACATCTTAAATTTTAAATCTTGAAAATTTTAAATATTGAAAAAATTCTCAATAATACCTAAATTGCTAAGAAATCCAATGAGTAGACGTAGGAGAAGTGAAAAGTATACAAAAGTGGAAGTCTGGGTCTCATTGCCTGAGTCCAAAGTGAGTATACTCCACCCACTAACCAATAATTCCCTGCGAGTAACACAGGTGCAAATGCAGAGTTAGCTTGCATTATTTCCACCTAAGCATACCGTGACCGCAGTTTATGTCAAGAAGTTCCCAATGATAGGTGCAGAGCGTGTCATGCACACAAAATTTTGGCTGATTTTAGCTAAGAAACATCATATTTCATAAACTCGTCAACTGTCAATGGACAAGCTAACTCTGCATTTGCAACTGTCTTACTCGCAGGGAATTATTGGTTAGTGGGCGGAGTATACTCACTTTGGACTCAGGTAGTGAGACCCAGACTTCCACTTTTGTATATTTTTCACCTGTTCTACGTCTACTACTCATATTTCTTAGGAATTTAGGTTTTATTGAGAATGTTTTCAATATTTAAAATTCTGAAGAAATAAGTAATAAATTTATAAGAATAATGGAATAAATTGTATAATGTTAATAGTTTATAATTGTTAATATTTCACTATTTATAATGAGTTCAATTTATGTACTACCTATCTACGTTATACCATATAACGACCTACTTTACACCTATATACCTATCCTACTACTTTCCAACCGAGCAAGTCACGCCTACCCCGAAAGGGAAATGGCTTAATGGTATAATAATAATAATAATAATGTGGCGACCCCATCGCCCGAGAGCTCCTGCTCTTGCAGTCAGCCGCGTTGCTTTGGGCTAACTCCCCAATGCAACGAATTATGCGGTTACGACACAAGTATCGCGCAGTGCCACCCACAATAGGCCTCTCTCGGATGGAGGCCATGGTTCAGTTGGGAGTGGCAATAGGAACGAACCGAGGCGACGACCAGGCAATGACCACGGACAAACGCGAGAACATCGATTTAAATGGTCGGACCAACTCAGGAGGGACCTTCTTACCTGTTGGCAAAGAAGCTCACCGGCGCGGAGAGGATTCATGAAGAGGTTGCATGACCGTTGGGGCAACATGCATCCGGAATATGCTCATAAAACGCCTCAGTATTTGAGAGATCAGGTATCCTTCTTGCGAAAAAACGGATATGAAGCTGTTTATCAACAGGAAGAGGAGCAACATCCTCCAGCGAACATTCCACCCGTTCCAGCAAGACCACCTTTGCAGATAGCCGATAATGTCAACATGAGAAGTAGGAGATCTATCCACCAAAAAGTCTTCCTCAGGATGGACAAATTAGCTGAAGCTAATACTGCTCTCCGCGATTTGCTCCCCGAAGATGTTAATCTCTGGAATCTGAACTGTGTAGTTTACGAGAAGGCGGTCTCCCTGCTTAGCGACGATAGAAGTAACGAAACTTCGGTACGTCTGAGTAAGACACGCGAGCGTATTGCACAGCTTCAGTTCAAAATTGAAACGGCGAGACGGCATGCATCAAATGTTCAGTGCGTGATTAGCTACATAACAGCAAATAAAAAGTTCACTCCAAAAGTTAGGGCACTTGCTCGAAACTTGAGGAAAGCAAATCACACGCTGAACAAGTGTAAACTGTCGACCATCAAGCAGCACTGGACGCAAAAAGTAAGATCTCTTTCAACAGCGAAACAGCGCCTTGAACGGCGAGTTAAGTGGATTCAGGAAAATTCCACCTTTTCTACTAATCCTTCCCGTCTGTTCAATAAAGCGTCATGTGTAGTTAAAAATCCGCCTAGTCGAGAAGAGATTCAAATCTTCTGGGAGCAAGTATATGGAGATACTTATCAGCTAAATGAAGACGCTTCCGATATATCACTCTTTCGTAACTTTTGCCAAAGGCAAAGGTTACAAGATCCAGAGGAAGAGTGTCCACTAATTACTGCTGAAGAAGTGAAGAAAGTTATCGCTAGAACTACGAACTTTTCGGCGCCAGGGCCAGATAAAATCAACAACTTTTGGTGGAAGAAGTTTACTTCTACGCACCAACATCTAGCTCGTATATTTACTACTTTCTTAAACGGAGAACAACCCGTCCCGCAGTGGCTAGTGGAAGGACGCACGGTATTGATCCCTAAGGCCGGAGATTTGTCATGTCCAAAGAACTACAGGCCCATAGCTTGTTTAAACACCAGCTACAAGCTATTCACTGGCATCCTCAAAGAGAGGATATTGACATCTATCGAGCCGGTATGGAGTGCAATAGTCGAACAACGTGGGTGCAAGAGAGGGCTGGCAGGTTGCAGGGAGAACCTGTTAATAGACAGGTGTATTACCCAGGACTCGATCAGGTATCGACGCAATCTGTCCATGGCTTGGATTGATTACCGTAAGGCATTCGATAACACGAACCATGAGCTTCTTATCAAGCTCCTTGAGTGCATGGAGGTGCATCCAAAAATAGTGAGATGCATAAAAGAGCTTATGCTCTTGTGGCGGACAAGATTTGTCATAACATCTGACAAAAGACAAGTGACTACAAGCTTTGTCACATATAAGAGGGGGGTCTTTCAAGGAGACTCTCTAAGTCCGATACTTTTCTGCATTTCCCTCTTGCCTCTATCTATTGTGCTCCGAGGCAAAAGCTCTGGATACCTATGTGGCCCGCCGAACAGAAGAGAATATAAGGTCAACCACCTTTTATACATGGACGACCTTAAACTCTTTGCTTCCTCAAAAAAAGACCTTAACATCCTTGTAGATGCGGTAAATAGGTATTCTAAAGCGATTGGCATGAGCTGCGGACTGGACAAGTGTGCCTGCGTCCACCTACACCAAGGAAGACTAGAAACTACATCATCCAGTGACGATCAGGATGTTCAACTCATAGGCGGAAATACCATTCAACATCTTGGTATTGGAGAAACATATACATATCTTGGAATACCGCAAGCGGAAACCCAAAATGTGCATAACTTGAAAACGGCCCTTGGAAAAAGGTATCGCCAAATTCTCAGAAAAATTTGGGCTTCCGAATTATCTGGAAAGAATAAGATCCAGGCGACCAATATGCTGGCCGTTCCTATACTGCTCTACACATTTGGTGCAGTAAAATGGAACGTCGATGAGTTAAAACAACTTGATCGAAGCACACGCAAGATGATGACAATTCAACGAAGTCTTCATCCTAGATCTTCCGTACCTCGAATATATCTCCCTCGCGATAAAGGAGGTAGAGGATTGCTAAGCTTAGAGTGTCTTCATCGAAAAACGGTTCTGGCTACAGCCTGTTCAGTTCTAAAAAGCACGGATTCCCTTATGCGACTCGTACATAAACATGAAGTCGCCAATGCTGCGGTGTTTCTATACCATGCAGCAGATAGGGCCGCAGAGGAGCTTGACCTCCCATTTGATTCCAGCGACATTACACATGGCCTAGCATCACTAACACCTCTGGTGCTCAAAAGTCGTATACAGGAAGCAGAGCATACGCTTCTACTAAGAGAACATGCTGAGAAACCCCTCCATGGTAAGTTCTACGGCATCCTACGTAGAGAAGAGCTCTCGATGGGTCTGACCAACATGTTTCTCAAGTCTGCTGGATTGAGATCGGAGACCGAGGGATTTCTTTTTGCCTGTCAAGACGGAGTCATAGACACCTTAGTTTACCGCGAGCGCATAATGAATATACCTGTACGCGATATCAACTGCCGAGCGTGCAAGCTAGAGCCCGAAACACTTGGACATGTTCTCAGTGGATGCTCTAAATATGCACGCTGCGCGTACATAGAGAGACACAATGCAGCTCCAAAAGTGATATATTACCATCTTAGGCATTTCTATGGTGTTGATCTATTGCCCGTCTTGCCATACGCCCAGGGGGAACTCGAGTCAGTTGTGGAGAATGATCAGTGTAAGATCTACTGGAATTTCTCATTCTCCACCACTTAATGTATCAGTGCTACGAAGCCTGACATTGTCCTCCAAGATCTGAAGAACAAGATCATTTACGTGATTGAATTCTCGGCACCAGCCGATGGTAATATCACGGCAAAGGAGGGAGAAAAACAGGCGAAATATCAAGCACTTCTTTTCGAGCTGAGTAGGCTGTACCAAGGCTACAAAGTTCATCTTATAATTCTCATAATCGGCTGCCTTGGAGGTATGCAAGCTTCATTTATTAGCCAACTCAACAAGATTCCGGCTTGCCAGCGTCAGGCTCATTTCATCGCGAACCGGATGCAAAAGGCTGTTCTCCTGGGATCACTCCATCTGGTCCGTCAACACTGTTCCTCTTAAATTCTACAAAGATTGGTAGCTCTAAAAAAGTATCCAGAGGTGAAACCTTCATCTCCAACTGTATTGTCTGCCGCGTAAGGTCATCCGCGGCTAGAGACCTGACTCCAGGGAACAGTGTTGCCCGATGTTATCACGCGTAAATTTCCCGCTCTTGCTTACCTTCTAGGACAGAAGGAGCAGAAGCGGATGACGTACACGTTCCAGTAGCTTTGGGATTGGTTTCTTTAAGGAATCATGATCGAAGCTTCCGGAGCCTACAACTTCTCTAAATATAATCTAATTAACTGATTATAATCAGTTAAACAATTAATAATTATTAATTGGTTAAACAATTAATAATTATTGATTGTTTAACTAAATTCAATAATGTATTTATAGTAATTCATTAAAAGTTTGGGAATGAATGATTGAATTTAGTCAAACAATTAATAATAAGTGAATTGAATCTTACGTAAACTCAATTCATTATAAATAGTGATACATAAATACATAAAGTATTATCATTATTGAACATTTTTCTATTCTTCGTAAGCGGTTCAGAATGCTTCTTCCTTGATTAAAAATTCTACGATTTGGTTAAAGCTTGAACTATTCTGTTGAAAAATTTGATTAATTTTTGTTGCTGAAAATTAAAATATTTTGTTAAAAATTAGTTTTTCTTTGCACGGAAAGAAATTTTAGACAGTTGCGGCGTTCGCAGTGGTAGAACAGAGCAACCACGATGTCAAAGCGATGGCAACGCCAACTTTGGGAACGTGTCGGCCTCATAAAGTTAGCACAGCGCTGCTCTCCTCTATCAGGGCACACTGCTGTCCCTGAGTAGAGAACGCAGTCGACGAATGTTACTAAAGTAGCCGATCGGCGCCGATCTCAATTTTTCATCATAATTAACATTTAAATTATTTGAATTATTTACTGTACGTTTCTAATTCATTACGTATACTAAAGTCTTTAAATGAAGACACGAATAAGCCTAAAACTATACGGAACATCACTTAAATTTTTGAGGTTATGTTTTTTGTACATTTCTGTTGTTAAATAATGATACTTTCATTTAATTTTTTTAAAGCGAAGTCAAGTTAATCAGTGTACTCTTTCCCCAATCAGAGTACTTAAAATATAATTTATTGTAGCAAGTGAAGAAAAATGCAATCCATCGACAAATCAATCAATCGAACCAAACATAACTGTTTTAGAATATATGAAGTCAGTCTCTTAATGAAACATGCACTTATAAATTATGATATTGAAATAAGAATTTAAAATCCATATAAGCATTAATATATACGTAAATATTATATCCAAACAAACATATCTATAATATACATGTTGTAGGTTATGTCCATTAGTTACCCCTAAAGATTTCGTGAAGGCTACGAAAATACTGATATTTTTTTAAAAACTGCTCCATTGATATTCCTTTCTGTGGACTTTACCACATTACAGTTATTTAAACTACTCTAAAACTTAAAAATAAAAGCGAGAGAAGCGCGAAACCGTCAGTCTGTCTTTCAAAACAATGCGAAAGTGCGACTACTATACCACGTTTCAGGTCTGTTGCTGTTTCAAAAATTTGATGCAACATACGCGCCACACAGGGAACGTAACGTTCCCTGACTGAGAGAGCAGTCGTCATAAACAGAGGGCGCATTGTAGCCCTACACTTTAACGCAGCAGAGGTACGCGTGAGTGCCGCTGCTGTACAAAATTTCTTTCCGTGTGGTTGAAAATCAATTTGAACCATTTTTTTTACATTTTATTTTTTCAACAATTTCATTTTTCAATTAATTACTTTTTCTAGCCATTTTATATATTTTTTTAAATTGTAAATTCATTTTTTATTCTAATTCATTTCTTCTGCAATTTAATTTCTTGAATAATTTTCTTTTTTCAACCAATTTTCCTTTTTAAACAGTTCTATTTTTTAAACAGATTCATTTTGTTAGCATTTGTTTTAATTTGTATACATTTTATTTTTATTTTTTTTAATACTTTTTTTCTAATATTTTATTTTTTATAATTTTATTTTCTCAATACTTGATACATTAATATGCACTTACTTAGGTAATAATTAATTAATTAAGAAAATAATATTAATCGATGATAAAGTTGTTTAAATAATATTAATTGAAGGTTTTAGTATATACTGCTTATTGTATCACTCCGCAAAGACAGTGCCCTCACCCTCAATTGCGTTAGCGTCGCCTTTCTTTTACATCGCCGATGGTGTGACTTATATGTTTCTTAATTCATTCAGTATTTTCTACTGTTGTGTAATATATATATATATATATATATATATATATATATATATATATTCAATAAACGTATTAAAACTGTCAGGTTATGAGCCCAGAGTGTTTGCCCAGAATGTCTAGTGAAATGCACTTCCATAAAAAGGTAATCTAACCTATCAAGTGTTTTTGAAATTTTAAAAGTTTTTCAGCCGCGGTCGTGTGTGTCGTGAATCAAAATGAAATCAGTCAAATGCTTGGTGTGTCTACAGAAGAAATTGTCCATTCGCCGCCTATGCTTTAGAATCGAGATTAGAATCGATATTAGAATCGAGATCAGCGGATGTGCGCCAAAGTGCGGTCTAGAATTATTTTTCGGTTAAGAACAGAGCTGCGTATTATGATAGATGGTATGATGATAGCTGACCATATGGACGTAAGAACTCATCGCATGGGGGGAGGTGGCTCCAGTCTAAAAGGGGAAAACCAGCTGGATGATGCTGGCTAAGAATTTACGGCGTTGTACCGGCTATCTACGTTCCCCCCTTACCGATTGAGGGTGACACCGCGAGCCACTCACGCTGAGTCTATGAGTTCTTACGTCTATGGTTGATTGCCGAGTGATTTTTTTGGTGGCGGTGAATGCTAGGGATACAAGTCGAGTCCAGAGTTTGAATTGTACAATTTTGACTGACTCTTAATCCATTTAAAATTAAACAATTTACATATTTTTAAATCGAATATTGAAATTTTCACAAATTTAAATCTTCAGTACTTAAAGAAATGAAAACGTTCAATTTAATTAAATTTCAATTTTTTGTAAAATATTGTTCCAGTCTACAATGTTTTAATTTTTATCCATTACGTGTCAAACTTAGAAACAATCATTATTTAATTATTAGTAATATTCGTATCTTCATATAAAACGAGCAATTACAAAATCGAAATATCTACAATTTGAACGTTACAATTTTAATTATTTTATTTAAAAACAATTTCATTCCGAAATAACTTTAAGATATATTGAGAAGTTTTTAAAAAATCACCTTTTTAAGTACGAAATATTTCATAATACTGAAAAGTGTTAATTGTGATTCCTAAGAAAATTGATAATTAACACAATTATCAAAACATACTCTTGATGATTTTATAAGCCATTCTTTTCTCTTTCAAAATATTGTAAAAAAATGTATGAAACATTTGATGGATTTTGTTAAATATGTACAAGTTATGAAAAAATTTATAAAATATTAATAAATTTATAAATATTTCAAACAGTCTACAACAAAATGTAGATTTTTTAACATTTTGAAATTTAATTTAAAACATTTTTATGAACCTTACATGATCTTAAAATAATTACAAAATCAAAATATCTATAATTTGAACGTTACAATTTTAATTCTTTTATTTAAAAACAATTTCATTTGTAAATAACTTTAGGATATGTTGGGAAGTCTTGAAAAAAGTACGAAATATTTCATAATACTGAAGAGTATTTATTGTGATTCCTAAGAAAATTTATAATTAACACAATTATCAAAACATACTCTCGAAGATTTTATAAGCAATTTTTTTCTATTTCAAAATATTGTAAAACAATGTTATGAAACATTTGATTGATTTTATTAAATATATACAAGTTATGAAAAAGTTTCTAAAATAATAAATATTTCAAGAAGTCTAAACCAAAATGTAGATTTTTGAACATTCCGAAATTTAATTCAAAACATTTTCATGAATTTTACATGATCATAAAATAATTCCAAAATCAAAATATCTTCAATTTCAACGTGACAATTTCAATTCTTTTATTTAAAAACAATTTCATTTGTAAATAACTTTAAGATATATTCAGAAGTTTTAAAAAAAACTACCTTTGTAGGAAGTACGAAATATTTCATAATATTGAAAAGTGTTTATTATGATTCCTAAGAATATTGATAATTAACACAATTATCAAAACATACTTTCGAAAATTTTATAAGGCATTTTTTTCTATTTAAAAATATTGTAACAAAATTTTATGAAAAACTTGATTGATTTTATTAAATGTGTACAAGTTATGGAAAAATGTATAAAACAATAAAAAATTTATGAATATTTCAAATAGTCTGAAACAAAATGTAGATTTTTGAATATTTTGAAATTCAATTAAAAAGATTTTCATGAATTTTAAATGGTATTAAAATAATTACAAAATCAAAATATCTACAATTTGAACGTTACAATTGTAATTCTTTCATTTAAAAACAATTTTGATTTGTAAATAACTTTAAGATATATATCCAATGAGTCACTTTTTGTAAGGTCAATAGAATAAAGAGACAATAAGTATTTTCAATGTATACTAGACAATGAGACGTTTCGGCTTAGATTGGAGCCCTCATCAGTCAAATTAATTAAAGTTTCTGAGAGGAAAAATGCCAAAATTGGTCATTATTGTATCCAAAAAAGTAAGAAATTGCGACGAATATATATATTTAGAAGATATAAGATATATTTAGACGTTTTAAAAAAATTACCTTTTCAAGAAGTACGAAATATTTCATAATACTGAAAAGTGTTTATTGTGATTCCTAAGAAAATGGATAATTAACACAATTATCAAAACATACTCTCGAAGATTTTATAAGCAATTTTTTTCTATTTCAAAATAATGTAAACAAATTTGATGAAAAATTTAATTGATTTTATTAAACATGTACAAGTTATTAAAAAATATCTGAAAGAATATAAAATTTATAAATATTCCAAAAAGTCTAAAATAAAAAGTAGATTTTTGAACATTCTGAAATTTAATTAAAAATATTTTTATGAATTTTACATGATCTTAAAATAATTACAAAATATCCACAATTTGAACGTTACAATTTTAATCCTTTTATTTAAAAACAATTTCATTTGTAATAGATTTAATTCATTTGTGAATAACTTTAAGACATATTGCGAAGTTTTAAAAAAAGTACGCAATATTTCATAATACTGAAAAGTGTTTAATGTGATTCCTAAGAAAATTGATAATTGACAGAATTATCAAAACATAATCACGAAGATTTCACAAGCAATTTTTTTCTACTTCAAAATATTGTAAAAAAATTTATGAAAAATTTGATTGATTTTATTAAATATGTACAAGTTATGAAAAAATTTCTAGAATAATATAAAATTTATAACTATTCCAAAAAATCTAAAACAAAAAGTAGATTTTTGAATATTTTGGAATTTAATTAAAAAAATTTTAATGAATTTTAAATGGTATTAAAATAATTACAAAATTAAAATATCTACAATTTTAACGTTACAATTTCAATTCTTTTATTTCAAAAACAATTTTATTTGTAAATAACTTTAAGATATATTGAGAAGTTTTAAAAAAAGTACGAAATATTTCATAATACTGAAAAGTATTTAATGTGGTTCCTAAGAAAATTGATAATTAACACAATTATCAAAACATAATCTCGAAGATTGTATAAGACATTTTTTTCTATTTGAAAATATTGTAAAAAAATTTTATGAAAAATTTGATTGATTTTATTAAATATGTACAAGTTATTGAAAAATATCTAAAAGAATATAAAATTTATAAATATTCCAAAAAGTCTAAAACAAAAAGTAGATTTTTGAACATTCTGAAATTTAATCTAAAATATTTTTATGAATTTTACATGGTCTTAAAATAATTACAAAATCAAAATATCTACAATTTGAACGTTGCAATTTTAGTTCTTTTATTTAAAAACAATTTCACTTGTAAATACATTTTATAAGCCGTTTTTTCTATTTCAAAATATTGTAAAAAAGTTTATGAAAAATTTGATTGATTTTATTACATATGTACAAGTTATGAAAAAATTTCTAGAATAATATAAAATTTATAACTATTCCAAAAAATCTAAAACAAAAAGTAGATTTTTGAATATTTTGGAATTTAATTTAAAAAATTTTAATGAATTTTAAATGGTATTAAAATAATTACAAAATTAAAATATCTACAATTTGAACGTTACAATTTCAATTCTTTTATTTCAAAAACAATTTTATTTGTAAATAACTTTAAGATATATTGAGAAGTTTTAAAAAAAGTACGAAATATTTCATAATACTGAAAAGTGTTTAATGTGGTTCCTAAGAAAATTGATAATTAACACAATTATCAAAACATAATCTCGAAGATTTTATAAGAAATTTTTTTCTATTTGAAAATATTGTAAAAAAATTTTATGAAAAATTTGATTGATTTTATTAAATATGTACAAGTTATTGAAAAATTTCTAAAATAATAAAAAAATTTCTAAATATTTCAAATAGTCTAAAACAAAATGTAGATTTTTGAATATTTTGAAATTTAATTTAAAACATTTTTATGAATTTTAAATGGTTTTAAAATAATTACAAAATTAAAATATCTACAATTTGAACGTTACAATTTTAATTCTTTTATTTAAAAACAATTTCATTTATAAATAACTTTAAGATATATTGAGATGTTTTCAAAAAAGTACGAAATATTTCATAATACTGAAAAGTGTTTATTGTGATTCCTAAGAAAATTGATGATTAACACAATTATTAAAACATACTCCCGAAGATTTTATAAGCCTTTTTTTCTATTTCAAAATATTGTAACAAAATTTTATGAAAAATTTGATTGATTTTATTAAATATGGAAAAATTTATGAGATAATAAAACATTCATAAATATTTCAAAAAGTCTAAAACAAAATGTAGATTTTTAAACATTTTGGAATTGAATTCAAAACATTTTTATGAATTTTAAATGATCTTAAAATAATAGATTATTTTCATATTCCTCAAAAACAAGTTTCAATCGTTTTTCAATCCAAAAAATGTTTAAATAATACTTAAAAATATAATGGAAAACAACATTTTTCATACATAAATAACAATTGAACAAGTATTGATTTTGAAGTAATTATAAATAAAATAATATAACTTCTCAATTGAAAATTATTCACTTTGAAAATAAAAATTTTATTTGTTAAACTTTTAATGTTCATAGCTGAAAAATGATTAAAATTATATAGATTTAAATTTTGAAAATTTCAGTGATTCATTCATCAATTTAAAGCATTGCAAATTATAACGTGGATTTACTTTTTTATAATTGAATCTAAGACTTTTAACTATAAAATTGATAAAAGTTAAAAAAATCTACTTTTGCGCTTTAAATTAGTTAAATTTTAAATTGTTTAACCACACAGTTGAAATGGATTCAATTTGATACATGTAGATTGTTCAACACTTTCACATAACATTTTTTATAATAAAATTTAAACCTGATTCTAATTATAATCACAATTCTAATTCAAATTCAAATACTTTTGTCCTCAACAGTTACAATTTTGTAATCCTTAGCTACAACACTTATCTGAAATCATATGATTAGATATAATATAATATAATGTAATATAATATAATATGATATGATATGATATGATATGACATATCATGACATGACATGACGTGACATGATATAGCATAGTATAGTATCGTATAGTATAGTATAGTAAAGTAGTGTAGTGTAGTGTAATGTAGTGCAGTACAGTACAATACAATATAATATATATAATTTTGAAATATGAAGTTTTTCATAATATGTATCAATAACAGA
>CAKNXH010063008.1:303280-324589 GCA_932178445.1 Andricus quercusramuli
ACGAGCGCCAAAGGAGGTCCTACTCCTGAAACGTTTAGATTTTGGGGTTAATGCGTGAGAACGCACATAGGCCTACTACACACAGGCGCGCGTATGCAATTTGCAGTGAACAAACGTCCAATTCAAATCAGCGCGGACTCGCGCGCGCCTCACTCTCGGAAATCGTGGGGGTAGATGGGAACAAATTCCGTTCGCTTCTTTAGAGTCTAGACGCTCGTATCTGTGGAGCGCTTGTATCTTTATTTTTATATATATATATATAAATTTATATTCTATAAAAAATAATTAATCAGTTATTAATAATTTTAGGCTTTCAAACCGATGGCGAAATGTGCAGCAACAATAATCAGAGAGAATGGATTTGAAAAAATGATCAAATTAATACAAAAACGCTCAACGAATTTAACTGTCGGAGAGAATGGTGATCTTCCACAGCGGGCTAATATTTTAGTTACAGAAGTATTCGATACAGAGTTGATTGGAGAAGGTGCACTTTCAACTTTTAACCATGCCCGTCAATTCTTACTAGAAGTAAGCATTACTGCTTTTACAAAAAATTTTGAAAGTACTAGTAGATTGCCATAGTTCCTATATTTCAGAAAGATACCACGAACTCAACATTTGGGGTCACATGTAAATTTCATTTAAAAGTGTAACGCTTTAATTGAGCTGTTTTCTAGGAAAACCACCTATGTAGTTTTCGATCTACTAGTCCAAAACGAAAATGTTATTTATTTTTTAGCTGTGAAAAAATCTCTCTCTAGCTCTACTGGGATTTAAATCAAGGTCTGTAAATTGTCGTTCGGCTGCTCTTACCCATTCAGCTACGGAGGTGAACGAAATTTATTATTTGTTTACAGCATCTCACAAGCGAATTGACGACGTCAATCTTAGTCTTGTAAGATTTTGTAATTTCCAATCTTATTAAGATGAATGAATTTTGATGTTATGTTTGTTGAATAGAGTAGTGATATAGTTTTTGTTGTTAACAAGTAGTGGTAGTCAAACGCATTTGTGAAGGAGAGTGGTTCTTTCGTATTTTAAATATTAAATACTTTTAAAACGTATTCTGGTTTGTAAACACGCATTCTAAAAATTTTAATTTATAATTGAGGGTTATTAATTAAAGAGCGTAATACGCTATGCAAGGGACTTTAAAAATATGTCAAAGTAAGTAAATGGAATATCTTGAGTGACAACTTTTTTTAAAAAAATCATTTGTTATATTTCTCTTACCATGAATAAATAGTTGTGGGGCTGTCAAAAAATCTGTGAGAAGGATATTTGCCACTGAAGCAGGTACTCGGAAAATACCGGCAAGTGACTGGGAATTTTTTAGGCAAGGAAAAAATCAAGAAATGTCAGTGAATTTATGTTTGTCCGGGGATTCGGTAATTCTTAGTTTCAATAGAAACATTTATACAATCACTTTAAATGTCACTTGATGCCATATTAAATAATGGCGAATAAACGATTTCATTTCGAAATTCTTTAATATGGCTACGCTTCTAATTGGAAATTGTACAGTTTTAAGCTGAGGTTGACCTATAAGCGAGAAAGAACCTCATTAATTCCAATTAAAGAAAGAGGGAACTAACTTGCAAAGAGAGAGAGAGAGGGAGTAGAGAGAGATGCCCTCAAAGTAATGAAGATATAGGCTGAAGGACACCTACCAGAAAAAGGCTAAACCTTGTATATAAAGCTAAGTTTTATTTTCTTTGAAAAGTGTATTTGTCCTGTGTAGAGTACGTGTCTTAAAAAGAAATGTGCCTTATCTCGAAATTTTTCAGTCGGATAGGTGCTGAGATATGCATATGCAAATATGTCGATTTTAATGCACGTTCAATTGTTTATAACGCTATAACTTGAAAACGGTTAAGGCCATGTGACAAGTGTGTCACGTGACCGGACACATTTGTAAACTTATGTTCATACGAATAGCCACGTCGAGTTGAAAATTTGGGATAATAAATAAGAAGCACTGAGAAATGCGGCTCTGGTCCTAAATTTGTATAATTATGAAAAAAAAATAATTTTTTAATAATTTTTTTTTTGCTTTTTTCATAATTATAAAAATTTAGGACCAGAGCCGCATTTCTTAGTGCTTTTTATTAATCATCCCGAATTTTCAACTCGATGTGGCTATTCGTGTAAGCATAAGTTTACAAATGAAAAAAGTGTCGATAAGGTAAGAATCCGGTCACGTGACCCAGTCGTCACATGGCCTTAAGTGTGCAAAAAAGTCTAGATTGTGTTACGTCATAGAAAACGCAAAATACTCCCCCTTTTAATTAGATTCCTCGTTTTAGTTGAGATCGAAGATCTCGCACAGGGAAGAGGAAAGAGTAGCCAATAATTAAATTATAGATTTGTTTGAACAATTTATTATAAATAATTACAATTAAATAATAGATTTGATACTTTCACGATGATTCATTATTATAAATTTAAATTTCAAATTAAAAGATTTTTCGGGTTTCAATCGTGTGTGAAACTATGAATGTTGCCGACGTTTCGTGAACATTGCAGTTCACTTCTTCAGGGCTGACCTGAAACTGAAGTTTCAGGTTATGTTGTTCTTATATATGTATTCTCTACGATGCCTGTGATTGGCCAGAGCGCCCCATGGTGAGGACTGGTGGAACTTGATTGGCCAATCAAGTCTTTTTTTAAAAACCCGGGAGGAAGGAAAGCCAAATCGGATTGGTATTATATCCATTGTTCCTATCGATGTTATTGGGGTGTTTTAAGATTTCGATTGCTTCTCTATGTTTTCTTGGAAAAATATTCTACGTTTTTCCGATGACGGTTGTTTTGTCAAATAAAATGTTATGTCCTGTTTCGATATGATGATCAGCTGCTGCTGATTGCGTGAAATGTTTTAGCCTGACTTTACTCTCATGTTCCTTTACACGTTGACTTACCGCCCTCCCGGTTTCTCCAATATAGACTTTGCCACACGAACAAGGGATTTCATATACTCGCGGATCACTGAAAGGTTCCTTTTATCTTTAGGGTTGTTTAGAAGTTGTCCTATTTTCTCAGGTGGCTTAAATATAGTTTGGATGTTGTGTTAGTTGAGAATTCTTCCTATTTGTTCTATGACACCTTGAATGTAGGGTAGGATGCTGGTCGTTTTTCTCTCTCTTTCTTTAGTAGGTTGTGTTGACTTGTTTTTTTTAGTGTATTTTCTTATTACTTTATTAATTTTTTTGTTTCTGTAATCGTTTTGTGCTAGGATTTGTTTAACATTTTGTAGTTCTTTTTGTAAGTTTTCTTTATCTGTTATGGATACAGCTCTGTATACAAGGGAGTCGATGACTGTAAACGTCGTTTTCTGTAAACTTCATGTCCTAATGTGTTATCGGATCTTTTGTAAACTAGTACGTCCAAGAAAAGTAATTTTCCGTTTTGTTCAATTTCTATGGTGAACTGGATATTATGGTGTATTTGATTGATAAAATCGAAAAATTTGTGTAGTTCATGTTGTCCATGTCTCCAGATGACAAAAGTGTCGATAACCTAACGGCACCAAAATTCCGGTTTAAGCTTGGATTTGTTAAAGATTTTAGTTTCTAGATTTTCCATAAAAATGTTGGCTATTACTGGTGAGATTGGGGATTCCATTGCTGCTCCTGAGGTTTGTTCGTAGAATTGGCTGTTGAAAGAGAAATAGGTATTAGTGAGACAGTGTTCTATCAAAGGTGTGAGATTGGAGGGGAAGTTTGCAACGGATTTAATAATATCGATTGTGTCAGAGATTGGTACTTTTGTAAAGAGAGATACTACGTCGAAACTCACTAGGTTGTCTTGGGGTTGAATGTGAATCTGTTATATTTTTCTGATGAAGTCAAAAGAGTTTTGGACGTGTGCGATAGAGTTTCCTGTGAAAGGATTACGTTTTTTGGCGAGGAAGCGTGCTAGGTTGCAAGTTGGTGAGTTTATTGCGCTGACGATCGGTCTGAGTGGGATGTTGTTTTCGTGGATTTTTGGGAGTCCGTAAAGTTTTGGACAGATAGGATTAGTAGGTTTTAATTGAGATGCTGTTTCGCTGTCAATATTTGAGTCTTTTAGAGGGATTTTTGTTTTTCTGACTATTGTTTTTGTCGGGTATTTTTTAAAGTTTTTTATATGTATCGTCAGTAAGAAGGTCCATGATTTTGTTGTTGTAGTCTTCTTTATTCATTATTACTGTTGTGTTGCCTTTGTCTGCGGGTCATATTATGATGTCTTTATTCTGATTAAGATCTTTAATAGCTGTTTTTTCTTGTTTTGTTAAGTTTGAGGAGGGAAGTTGGGCTTCGCGTAAAATGTTGGCCGTCCTATGCCGTATGTCATTCGCTTTTTCGGGTGGAAGGGTATATATTGTGGATTCCAAATTACTGATGATTTCTTCTTTCGGGATTTTGGAGGGAGTGACTGCATAATTCTGTCCTTTAGATAAACCTGAAATCATTTCATTGCTGAGAGGATGGTTAGAGATGTTTTTTACTGTGTTGGTTAATGGTGCGTGCCTTACTGGAAGTAATTTGTCAAATTTTATTTTTTGTTTTTAAGTTTGAAAATCATTAATCCGTTGGGATTGGTCAAATGATATCCGGTCCAATGTGGACTAAATGTCAAATCGGAGAGTGTTTGATAGGAAAAGGTGAAGTTTTACTAGTTTTTTGGAGGTAGTGTGCAAGGCAAATTTGGTATGTTGTATTCTTTCTTCCAAGAGAAGCAAACTTGTTTTATGTGTAATTGATTTAGATTTAGATGTTCCCAAATGGTCTTTCAACTGTAAGAATTTTGGGACGATGTTATTGTCCCGACACCGTTTTAAGAAAGCTAAAGATGTTAGTAGCTTAGCTTGGAAAGACCTGAGCTTTCTAAAAGTGTTAGTTTTAGTAAGAAAACTCTTCTCGTAGAGTTCTTTAATAATAGACTTAATACATTCACGATGATTCATTATTATAAATTAGAAATTTAAGATTTTTCGGGTTTCAATCGTGTGCGAAACTATGAATGTTGCCGACGTTTCGTGAACATTGCAGTTCACTTCTTCAGGGCTGACATGAAACTGAAGTTTCAGGTTGTGATATTCTTATATATGTATTCTCTTCGATGTCAGTGATTGGCCAGAGTGCCCCATGGTGGGGTCTTTGAAAAGAGTTGAAAAACCATTTGAGAACATCTAAATCCAAATCAACTATACATAAAACAAGTTTGCTTCTCTTGAAAGAAAGAATACAACATACCAAATTTGTCTTGCACACTACCTCCAAAAAACTATTAAAACTTCACCTTTTCCTATCAAACACTCTCAGATTTGACATTTGGTCCACATTGGACCTGATATCATTTGACCAATCCCAACGGATTAATGATTTTCAAACTTTAAAACAAAAAATAAAATTTGACAAATTACTTCCAGTAAGGCACGCACCATTAACCAACACAGTAAAAAACATCTCTAACCATCCTCTCAGCAATGAAATGATTTCAGGTTTATCTAAAGGACAGAATTATGCAGTCACTCCCTCCAAAATCCCGAAAGAAGAAATCATCAGTAATTTGGAATCCACAATATATACCCTTCCACCCGAAAAAGCGAATGACATACGGCGTAGGACGGTCAAAATTTTACGCGAAGCCCAACTTCCCTCCTCAAACTTAACAAAACAAGAAAAACCAGCTATTAAAGATCTTAATCAGAATAAAGACATCATAATATTACCCGCAGACAAAGGCAACGCAACAGTAATAATGAATAAAGAAGACTATAACAACAAAATCATGGACCTTCTTACTGACGATACATATAAAAAACTTAAAAAATACCCCACAAAAACAATAGTCAGAAGAACAAAACCTCTTCTAGAAGGCTCAAATATTGACAGCCAAACAATATCTCAATTAAAACTTACTAATCCCATCTCTCCAAAACTTTACGGACTCCCAAAAATCCACAATAACAACATCTTACTCAGACCGATCGTCAGCGCAATAAACTCACCAACTTACAACCTAGCACGCTTTCTCGACAAAAAACTTAATCCTTTCACAGGAAACTCCATCACACACGTCCAAACTCTTTTGACTTCATCAGAAAAATACAACAGATTCACATTCATCCCCAAGACATCCTAGTGAGTCTCGACGTAGTATCTCTCTTTACAAAAGTACCAATCTCTGACAGTCGATATTATTAAATTCTTTACAAACTTTCCCCTCCAATCTCACACCTTTGATAGAACACTGTCTCACTGAGACCTATTTCTCTTTCAATAACCAATTCTACGAACAAACCTCAAGAGCAGCAATGGGATCCCCAATCTCACCTTTAAAAGCCAACATTTTTATGGAAAATCTACAAACTACAATCTTCAACAAATCCAAGCTTAAACCGGAATTTTGGTGCCGTTACTTTGACGACACTTTTGTCATCTGGAGACATGGACTAGATAAACTGCACAAATTTTTCGATTTCATTAATCACATACACCCTAATATCCAGTTCATCATGGAAATTGAACAAAACAGAAAACTACCTTTCTTGGACTTACTAGTTTACCAAAGATCCGATAACACATTAGGACATGAAGTTTACAGAAAACCCACACATACAAACAGATACCTGCATGCCTCCTCCCACCACCAACCATCTCAAAAGCAATTGGTCATCAACTCTCTTGTATACAGAGCTGTCTCCATAACAGACAAAGAAAACTTACAAAAGGAACCACATAATGTTAAACAAATCCTAAAACAAAAGGATTACACTAACAAACAAATTAATAAATTAATAAGAAAATACACTAAAGAAAATAAGTCAACACAACCTACTAAAGAAAGAGAGAGAAAAACGACCACCACCCTACCCTACATTCAAGGTGTCACAGAAAAAATAGGAAGAATTCTCAAATAACACAACATGCAAACTATATTTAAGCCACCTGCGAAAATAGGACAACTTCTAAACAACCCTAAAGATAAAAGGAACCTTTCAGTGATCCGGGAGTATATAAAATCCCTTGTGTAAAGGAACATGAGAGTAAAGTCAGGCTAACAAATTTCACGCAGTCAGCAGTAGCTGAGCATCATATCGAAACACAACATAACATTTTATTTGACAAAACAACCGTCATCGCAAAAACGTACAATATTTTTCCAAGAAATCATAAAGAAGCAATCGAAATCTTAAAACACCCTAATAGCATCAATAGGGATAATGGATATAACACCAATCCGACATGGCTTTCCGTCCTCACGGGTTTTTTAAAAAAGATTTAATTGGCCAATCAAGTTCGACCAGTCCCCACCATGGGGCGCTCTGGCCAATCAAAGGCATCGTAGAGAATACATATATAAGAATAACATAACTGCAATGTTCACGAAACGTCGGCAACATTCATAGTTTTGCACACGATTGAAACTCGAACAATCTTAAAATTTTAAATTTAAATTACAATTAAAATTTATTGATTAATAAGGCTTTAGCATAAGAAGCTGAAGGAAGACTTGTAGACTTTTCTGTAAACCTTAAAGGAGACTCATATATTATGGCTTCAGAGACCCACACGGAGCGAACGTCCGCGTTCGAACGTATGGTATAAGGGTCGTTATAAATACTAAATTAAAGAAATCGACACAATTATTTCTTATATTTAAGTTTATATTCGTGAAAAGAACATATATAAGTATATATATGGGGTGTTATTTCTCAAGTGTACTCACTCAAAAAGTCAAAGTTGTCTGATCTAAGTTACACTTAGGCAAAGTGTTGTGCAATTGCATAAAAGTTTATGGGGAAAAAATCTCGTCATTCGGATAAGTATTGACCGAGGGGGAGGGGGTGAAAGTTTTGGGATTTTCGCGGATATCGTCTATTTCGGCGATTTTTAACTCTTCTAATAGCGATGAAAAAAATGTTGTCTAGTACAGTTTCGATAGGGTTTTTTAGGCCCTTTCGATTGGTGCTATGCATTTTCTCTAAAAATGAATATTTGACCTTCAAAAATGAAGTTCAAAAATAAATTTCACTTTTCTTGGAAATAAGACAGGTTTATTTTGCTTTTTTTCTGGTCTTAAAAGAAAGCTTAGGTTTTTTCCTATAAGACTATGTAGATAAGAAAATAGAATTCAAATTTCTAATTTATGAAAATAAGCGTTTTGTACGCCAGTACGCGCATGACGCTGGTGCTAGAGACCCGCGGCGCGCCGTGGTGCCTTCATGGTATTGTTTTTACTAAAAGTAATAATATATGCTAGTATATTTGAACGTTCTATGCATTTTACAGGGTTGAGACTGCTATTATTTAATGCCTGCATTACGTTCATTGATGAATTTTGAAAAAAATTTTGAATTTTGGAAAATCAAGTTATTGAATAGGAGATGGTCGAAAAAGTAGTTTTATGGATTAAGTAAAGTTAAAGCTCGAAAAAATTTTTATGCCGATGTCTGGTCTTCTATCTGCCTTCCTTCCCGCCTTTCGTTTTTTTAGTGACAGTTGTTTTCACTTTTTTTTCTCATTTTCGTTTCTTCTCTTTTGGGAAGTAGTAGCATTCCGTGGCTGAGGAAAGTTTCTTCAATTGAAGTCTCCCATCTTCAGTAGGTATAAATGCATGATATTGCAAAGTCCTTTTGATTGGGACTGCAGCATCGGATCTGCTTTTCAGATTTTTAGTAGTGGCTTCGTGATCTTCCTTGCTACTAAAAATGATTTCAGTTTCCTTGCAGTACTTCTTTGCCTACTGAAATAGACCAGAAGCATTCAGAATGCGATCTTCAGGGGAACATTGTAGGATAAACCTTGCTACATTTTGTTTAACATTCGCCCCTATGCCATCACATGCTCCCTTGCCATGATCGCATTCTAGATGTATCATCTCTATTTCAGTGGGTAAAGAAGTACTGCAAGAAAACTGAAATCATTTTTAGTAGCAAGGAAGATCACGAATCCACTGCTAAAAATCTGAAAAGCAGATTCGATACTGTAGTCGCAATCAAAAGGACTTTGCAATAGCATGCATTTATACCTACTGAAGATGGGAAACTTCAATTGAAGAAACTTTCCTCAGCCACGGAATGCGACTACTTCCCAAAAGAGAAGAAACGATAATTAGAAAAAAAGTGAAACAACTGTCACTAAAAAACGAAAGACGGGAAGAAAGGCAGATAGAGGACCAGACATCGGCATACAAAAATTTCCGAGCTTTAATTTTACTTAATCCATGAAACCACTTTTTCGACCATCTCTTATTCAATAACTTGATTTTACAAAATTCAAAATTTTTTCAAAACTCATCAGTGAACGTAATGCAAGCATTACATAATGGCAGTCTCAACCCTGTAAAATGCAGAAAGCGTTCAAATATACTAGCATATATCATTACTTTTAGTAAAAACAATACCATGACGATATCCGATATTAAATATGTTTTGAGATCAGGGATTACATATTGTACTTATAGTTTCTACGTGGACGGAAACAATGTGGAGCTGCATGCCCTCTCTCATAACATCTTTCGCACGCGTTTAACCATTTATAAAGTTTTATTTTATTTGTACTAGCTTGTGCGTCTGAAATTATGTGCATATTAGATTCTCGTGAACATTGATTCTTAATTCAATATAATTTTCTTCGCAAAACATACATTTTTCTGCTAACGCGTTTAGCATATGGCGAGCAGCGTTTTGTCTCGCAGCCTTTTTTGTAGATGCAGGCTCACCTTCGTATAAATATTTTACATTATTTGTATGCATTATGCATTTAGCCTCAAATGGTGGCAATTCGGCGTTATGAGCTAGTGTCTTTACAATAAAAATAGGTTTCGAGAAATCGTATCCGACAATTACTTCGTTGAGGGTTTGTGCTGCTGAGGATTTCGAGAGGTTTCTTTCCATTGCCATCTTATCAGTGAAAGAGAAACAGCAATATTTTTATTTGTAGATAACATGGCATTGGGAATTAAATTAAACTACCTGGTATTATATAATATATGGCGTTTATTTAACCAGCAAAAACTTTTTTATTTTTCGTAGTAAATTTTAAAGTAAGATTTAATTATATATGCAGCGTTGCCGTAATAAAATTGTGTTTATATTCACAAGTGTATTTAAGAAATTGTATTTTCGATGATAGTGTTACGTTGGTCTACTTAACTGACAAAATTTTGGCGCTAAATTCAAATTTTTGAATTTTTCGTTACTACTAATTGGCATCTTTTTATAAACTAATTAAAAATATCTAATTTCTCACTGTTTATCATTAAAAAAAATTAAAACGCGTACAAATATTTTCGCTAAAAAAGAATAAAAGAGAAAGAGATACATATGCACATAACCTGAACATTTACACAAATATGACAAATCGTGCAAATCTACTGAAATATACTTGAAAAAGAAAACAAGGTGAAAAGTCAATTTTACTGTGATTATAATCATGGTACTTACGTACAGAAATTTCGCGAAGTGTACTTTTTTAAATACAATTGCAGGTTAAGTGGTAACAATAATGGTAAGAAATGAAAAATATGAGATCATCTATGTGTATTCAATCATTGTTTTCAAGAAGTTCATTATCAGCATCCAAATCCTCTTTCGGAATTATTATTCTACAAAATTTAAAAAGAATCATGCAATCTTACGCAAACATCATAAAAGACATACATATGTATTTACGAGGTTAAATATTAAAATTTAAAAATTGGATTTACATAGTATAGTGTAAATAACTACTTATAACGAAGGAGAAGAATTATAAAGCTTCCTATTAGAAAAATAATGTTTACATTGACGAAAGTGATTATTTTGCAAGGGCTATTCATCTAATAGTATAAAGAGAGATGAGAAGAAAAACATGGTTAGAAGATTGTATAGGTAGGTAAACAAAATTGCCTATTGAGGGCTACAAGAAAAAAAACCGAATATGTGGTTTGGTCAAGGATGAATTTTTTGCAGGGAGGGTTATAAAACTGTGTCTAGGTGCTTTAACATTTAAGATAGACCAGGTGCAGTAATAGCCAACATACAAATTAAACAATTTTCTACTGTAAAATGTTTAATTTTTAAAAACGGGAGAATGTTAAAGAAACAAGAAGCAGAGAGGTTTAGTTTAAAATTAAGGAAAAGGTCGGGAAATAGTGTAGGATGCCATGAGTTTGTAGCTGTACGCGTGAGGACTTCTAAAAAGTGTCATAAAAGAGAGGTATAGGAGTCAATAGTCTCTTCTAGATCTCTTGTTATATTTTCGAAAGCAGAGTTATTGAACTTGGCGTTAAGATCAACACATTTGTTAAAGTCTTCGACCCTTGAGATGATTTTAGAAAGATTTGTAATTTTTGAAGAGATAAAATTAGGGATAAGAAATGAATTATCTTCGAGTAAATAAGGTTAAGCTTCTTGATTTCCCTTGCGGTAAGAAAAAGCAAATGACCTATCTTTCGTGCCATAGGAAGTTGCTGAAACTAAACGAAATTATGGAAGCCATACAGTTTTACATCGCCTAAGTTTCATGAAATTTTTCTACGTTTAATTCGCGTTAAACTATTTCTTGGATATGAAGGATGACATGACATACAGGCGTAAATCCCAGAATCGAAATTTTACAGAAGGAACAAAAAATTGCCTAACTTTAACGCATTTAAATTTTAACAAACAAAAAAAAACCGAAAATGAAAAATCGGTCCGAGATATTGTCAAGCTCTATTGAATCGTGAAAGGAGCGCTTGGGAAAAGCGGCCATCTCCGAGAAAAGTCTTGTTTAAGGAACGGCGCGTCCTAAAAAACGCCGGACCTGACACCGAAAGCTGTTCAACTTTTTACATTCGGTGTCTGTCTGTCTGTCGTTGTCGTCGTAGTACTCAGAAATTTAAACAATTTATCACTACGACTTTTTCCGATAAAAAGAAAATTTTCAGAATGTCATGCGAAATTTTGGAATTTTCTTAATAAAATCGAAAACTCAAATTTTGATCGCACAAAAAATAATGAATTACTACATTCTCATCACAATGAGAGGGTATTGTTTTTATGTGAAAAATGGCTTTTGTGGATTCCATCAAATGTCGACGTTTTGAGGCCCTCTGAATGAGAAAAAGTAGTTTTTGCAACACCCACCTCTAAAGTTGAGGTTTGCATGCATGTAGATGGTGCCTAAAGTACCTTACTTGAGCAGACTGTGCGCGAAACAATTTTCGCGCATGCGCAGTTTGAAGATGGCTTACTTTAGACACTGGTGAAAAAGCTGCGCATGCGCACATTCGAGATGAGGTACTTTAGACACTGGCAAAGGTAACTTTAAATACTGGTGCTGGTATCTTCTTGAAATAATTTTACATTCAACTTTAACAAATGTTTTAATGATTGAAGTTTTGTTTTCAAATAATTTTTCAATAATTTTTTTCCAACAAATTTTTTTCAACAAATTTTTTGTTTCAAAATTTTTTTTCACAAAATTTTTTTTTCGAAAATTTATTTTTCCAAAATTTTATTTCTAAAAAAAATTTTTTTCGCGAAATTTTTTTTTTCAAAAATTTTTTTTCATAAAATTTTTTGCACAACATTTTTTTCAGAACATTTTTTTTCGAAAATTTTTTTTTTCAAATTTTTTTTCAAACATTGAAAATTTTTTTTTTTATTCCTTTACTCCACTCTATGCAATATAAAGTTAGTATTTTTCGTTACCACCTCCTAACAACTTTTTCGGACGGGCGTTGCAAAAAATAGCGTGTGATACACGTGCGCCTAGGTGATTAGTAACTCGTGTGATTGCATCATTCGCCTGCGGTTCGAAGCACTCGTCTATGTTTTCGCACTCGCTTCGCTCGTTTGCTAACCATCGACGAGCTTCGAGCCTCCGGCTTATGCTGCAAAATTCACACTCGCACACAATCACCTATTTTACGCACTTGTATCACAAATAACTATTTTACGTCGGTGTCTCTCTGTCTGTTGTCGTTATCGTTGTCGTCGTCGTCTGTATACCGGATAACTTTTGAAAGACTGATCGGATTGGATTGTGCTTCCGCGCACAGTTTCAGGGTCCAAAAGGATAGATCGAGTTCGTTAACCAGCTATTTCGGATGGAAATTCAAAAGGTTAGAGCATTTTCAAAAATTTTAGACCATTTTTCTCAAAATTAAGGAATTCTATGGACGGCTATCCATTGTCCTCAAAAATTCAAACAATTTATTTCCATTGACATTTTTCGATAAAATGAAAATTTACAGAGTTACAGCATTTTCAAAATCGGAAACAAGAAACGAAAATTAACATTTTCAGTCAAACAACGCACGATACGAAAAAATGTCAAGAAGAGAAAAATGTTTCTTTTTGCACGTTCTACAAGATTATCATAAAGACATTCTGAATTTTCTTGAAAAATCGAAAATTCACATTTTTATTGCACAAAAAAATAATGAAAAATCAAACAATTGAATTTTATGATCAAACTATGCAAGATACGACAAATCCAAATAAAGAAAAAAAAAAGACTTTTTGGTTCCTTACCTAGAGGTAGGCCGGGAACTGGCAGATCGGAAAATAGGAACTTTCTATCTAATTCAACGCTGCTGTAGGTTGGTGACCTTCTCAGCATAAAACATCAAACAATTGCGACTCTCTCGGTTTCCATTCCTTGCCTCCCCCCCTCCCCCAATCTTAAGGCATGAGTATTACAAGAAACTACGCACGTAAAAAAATTATATATTCTATGTGTATCAGAGACAAAGAAAAAGGGTTCCGAAAATGGAAACATAGAAAACAGGGTGTTGAAAGGCGGTTTTGAAATATGGTCAGGAGTAGATAGCGAATCACATTGTAGTCGATTTGATTATGAATAAAGAAGCAAGACCGCATCTCAAAGGTCAAGGATCCAGAGATGTCAAAGACGCCTTCTGGGACACTTTAAATGATACAATAAGTACTTGCGATCATGGTGAAAGAATCATTCTGCTAGTAGATGTGAACGGATGCGTCAGTGTCCAACGTCAGGGTACAGATACAGAAAGGGTGCTAAGCAAGTCTGGGGATCCAAGAAGAAAAAATTGTAACAGGGAAAAATTAGTTAGCTTATTCTTAAAGATGGCATATTTATTACAAATGCTTGGTTTATACATGAAATGATCCGCACGTACACCTGGCGAAATGATAATAGCCACAGTATAATTGCCTTCGTTATTGCGGATGAAAGGCTAAGAGAACTAGTAAAAGATACAAGAGTCATGATTGACTCTGAATGCAATACTAACCAGAAGCTTTTAGTCTCCAAAATAAACGTAGGGCGGGAATGAAGAAGTAGGAGAACTAAAAAAAATTCCAATGTCCATTTTTCAATAATCATTTAAAAATTTATCATACATATGTTCCAAAAATGACTTGGATACTTTTTTTCTTCCCTTTTCAGATAGTTGGAAAAAATCATTCCGATAGTAGGATTTATTAGAAAGATACGGAAATGTACGCTGAAGTAAAGGAATTTCGTGCCGCGAGCGCACTCAAACTTTTGAGTTTCTACTATACGATCAACAGAAATGAGCGTGGAGCGCGAGGTTTACATAATTTTTAAACGAAACATCGAGCGCGAAGAGCGAGTTTCTTGATGAGAATGTGTTCCTTAAGGTCGGTAGAGCCTTAAGTAAATTAGTTCTTTTTTTATGTAAAACTGACATAATTAAACGAAAATCAGGCCATAACGATGAAACTTACTAACAGCCCGCGAAGCGCGCAATAACGAGCACACGAAGTGCGAAAATCTAGAGGAACTGAGCTTGAAGTATCAGACAAATGCGTCCGGGCGCGTAGCGCGAGGTGAATACATTATCGAGCGTGAAGCGCGAGATCCAATAGGTGCGCGCCCCAGGCGCGCTCAAACTTGCGAGCGAAGCGAGCCGCGGGCCAACTAAAACCGTGTCTCCAGCTATTACTTAGCTCCATTGAATTGTGAAAGGTACACCAGGAAATAAGCCACCATCACCGAGAAAGCACTTTTGGACGTGACGGAATGCCTCCCTGGGAAAATTTGTATGTGAGATTCTTAAAGCTGTATAACTTTTGCGTATTTAATTTTTCGAAGAAAATTGAAGAATGTGATTTTGAGTTACTTTTGTGCTTTGTTTAACCGTAAAAGAAGCATTCAGGAAGAAGCAACTGTTTCCAAGAAATACTTCATGAAAGTGGCGCAAATCTACCAGTAAAGAATTTACCCCAATACAAAAGTTATAGAAGTTGTAAAAATTACATTTTTGTAAATGCAAGAAAGTACTTTCGACGCTGTAACGCAGGCCTGTCCAGAGAGGCATTTATTACGTCTTAGATTTGATGTGCAGGCATGTGTGCAAGCGAAAAAGGTTCCATAAGTAATGTTATTTGTTATAAGCAAATGATAATATGGACTAGTGAACATTCGGGATTGATCGTTTTTAAAATAATATTTTGACAATAATTTTACTTGCTTTAATCGACAAGGTGTTGTTGATCATGATAGTGGGTCGTTCCATATTATTTGTTAAGCTTAAAAAAATTATATAAATAAATAAAGATTATGAATGTTAAAGATATAAACTTTTTTTCATTCTCTGCAAACTATTTTATATTAGAATTTGTTTATAACAAATAACATTACTTAGCAAACAAATTTTTGATTCTACATATTCCTACGCATCAAATTCAAGGGACACTGAGCGTATCAGAGTTGTTTAAAAAAATATAGAGGAAAAAGGATAGAATATCAATTCTAAATTGCATTCTAAATTTTTATAACAAAGAGAAAATATAAAATCAATTAAAAATCGATGCATTTGACTAATGGTGTAAAAATCCCACTGAGTGCTTCGTGTTTGATAGAGCGGGCACACCTTTATGGCAGGCATATAACTGGTACTCGACGGGACTCTTGTGGTGAAGGCGGAGAGGAGAGAAAACCGCTCGAAAGGAAATTCGTGCTTTCTCTGTATTTTCTGTTTCCATCCTTTTCATACCTGACTCTTTTTTCTAATGCATGTTTTGACGTCAGCTGAAAAACACTTTAGGTTTTTTGGCCGACATCTTGAAATATTTTAATGAATAATTATTTTCTTGGCCATTCGTCACAACGGGCACTATTAAGTATTTGAAGATTTGCCGCGTACCAGCGGCGCCACTAGTGGCGACGATATAGACTATAGTAGTACGGAGTCAGACCGCTGTGCGAGCGCCGTTCGGTCAGCGAGCAGCGGTGGTCAGGCTTGGAGTTTAGTTCGAATCGGTCCGTGGGAAGGTGAAGACCTGAGCTCCTCAACCTATTCGATCTACGCAGTAGTTCAGTCGGCCTCCGCTCGTTGAGCCGTCGCAATATCGCTTACAACGTATGCGTTCTGAAAGACTTTGCCCGCCGGTGGAATAAGTTCTTTTTTTTCTTTTTTGATTTTGCCCCGTTGAACCTCAGCCCATAGCGGACTAAACTTTTATGATTTCTCGACACATAATTAAGAGTGTTGACTCAAGTGACTGTTATGTTATTGGAGTTTCAGTCCTACGCGGACTAAACTGACAGTGTTTGGGTCATTTGGTAAAGGATTATTCCCAAAGTGATTATTACGGACTGCTGTTTTTCCGGTTCTTTCCCGCTTGGATGCTGTTGAGCGCCACGCTGAGCTGAAAATTGGTCATTTGTAGAGGACCACCTCCTGGAAGGTTCCACCGGTTCGAGGTTCTTATTCTTTCTAACGCTCCTTTCTCGAGGATCGAGGATTTAATTCTTTCCTACGGTCCTTTCTCGAGGTTCGAGGTTCTTACTCTTTCCTACGGTCCTTTTTCGAGGATCGAGGTTCTTATTCTACCCTACGGTCCTTTTTCAAGGATGGAGGTTTTTATTCTTTCCTACGGTCCTTTCTCGAGGATCGAGGTTCTCATTCTATCCTATGGTCCTTTCTCGAGGATCGAGGTTCTCATTCTTTCCTACGGTCCTTTCAAGAGGATTTAGCATCTCTCCTTTATATTTTCTCTCTGAATGGGTAGACTAAAGGGAAAAATGTCCACATCGGAGTTGTCTCTCATCGTAGATGGATCCAACGAAGGAGAATAAACTGAGTCTCCATAAGAGGAGGTGTGAGCAACGCCAGAAGGCTTATGCAGAGAAACAGGGTGTTCTTTCGCCAGCCAGAAAAAGGAAACGGGGCCGCCCAGATAAATGGCAACGCGCTTATGTGGCCTCGCAAAAATCTACAGGAGCAAGCACCCACGTGACACCAGCCCCCATAATCTCGCCGAGAACTGACCACGTCCAAGAATACGATCCCACTCGCCCGAGGTACAATAGCAGTCCCCTTAGGATCTCTCATATTTACGGTGGGACAGCGATCAACAACATCTACACACCGACTTCCGAGGCTCCGTTAAACCACTTTACAGCCCCGACCCCACTAGCCACGGCCCCTTCATAAATGCAGAAAACCCGGTAGACGTACCGACTTTTCTGGGCTCTCCACCAGAACACCCAGGACCACGAGATTCTCCCGCTATATGACCTTGGAGGCCTCTCTCTGGAACAGGAGCTTCATCTGACTGAGGAGGTTCTCCAGGCCGTCGAGGCGTTGACATCATCGGAACGAACTCCTTCACCCCTGACGATTATCTTCGCAGAGGAGGTGGTGGGGGCCATCACAGCCTCGGCCCCGATAGAGAGAACTAACTCGCCACTTACAATTATGCTGGACGAGAAGGTAATTGAAGCCCCACCAGAGAGAACTAACTCGCCACTTATAGTTACGCTGGACGAGGCAGTAATTGAGGTCACTCAGGAAGACAATTATCTGGATCTCCAGACCTCCCCGATTCGGTTGACGCCGCCTTCTCTCCGTAGTTTGTCACCTGTCTACACAACCCGGCCCGGAAAGTCCAAGGATTCCTTTCCCCGAAAGGTTCTGCGACCCTCTCCCCCGGGGGCGGACATACTGTTTATTGACGATAAGGCGACCCTCAGAAGGAAGGAAGAGAATCGTAATCATGCCGCGAGGGGGTATCAGCGCAAAGGGGCGACACATGAAGCTCGGCAGCCACCTGAACCCTGGTTACATCCGTACGGGTCTCCCCACAAGCAACAGGCCCTGAGGGCAGTTTTTGGCCGTGAGGGAAAACGAACTCCGGTATCACCACAACGCTGGGCCTCCGAACACCGACGTCAGAGCACTCCGGGGAGCCAGAAGAGGCTTAAATCTATCGTTGTACGACCCCCAAAAAGATCTTGGGAACTAGATCCCCCAAGGTATCAGCGTTCCGGTGGAACTATGTCGAAACAAGCACACAGGAACTTGTTTTGACAAGATTGTTACGTCGAACCCTTCTAACGGTGTTCAGGTTGATGTCAGATTAACTCTTTATTATCCTTTATTACTTGGCACTTGTAGAAGTTGCATCTGGCACTTAGCATGAGGAATGATCAAGTTGGATGATATTTCACAAAAGTATTTTTTTTAGAATTGCCTGTTTCATAGATGTGAACTATAACAAATCAAGCATGGAAACGTCAATTGAAATGAAACAGGTTTTCTGTAATTTAAAGCTATTTAGGTGCTTTATTCAAAGTTTAGATCCTTTTTGACAAGGGGCTTAAAATTCTAAAACAGAATTTTTTTTAAATTATCAAACTGATTACGTGACGAAGATTTTTCAAATTCATTTTCATCAAGCTGCTTTTCATGATTCATATCAAACTGCTTTTCATGATAATTCCTTCTACGCAAGGAGATCGTCAACTCATTTCCGAGTCTTCTCAAATTCGACTAGTGACTATCAAGCCTAGTCCCCTCGACATGGCACACAGTGGACCGAATGGTCGAAAAGGTAATCAAAAGTCGAAATATTATCCGATTTTATGAAATTTATTTTGTAAATAGTTTTTGGGTCTCTGATTCCAAATCTGCTTTCAAAATTTCAAATCTAAAATTGGTGGACCCAGCATGGCAGCTAACACATTCTAAATATAACTAAAATTTTATGAAATCCATTTAAGAAACATTGCGTAAGTTGCTGGTTTTAAATATGTCATAAAAAAATCAAAATTGAAAATGGAAAATCTAATACGTTGGCCAGATTGAAAAAAATCGTACAAGAGCATGAAATTTATTTTATAATACAAGTAGTTTTTCTAATTGCTAATTTCGAACCTCTTATTCAGAATGTATCGAGTGGAAGCTGAGTCAGTACTGACGAAATAATAATTAGGTAAGCAAATAAACAATACGTCGGCGTCAGGTAATCCTGACCGGCCTACCCGTGGTAACTCACCTGAACCCCCCGTTCTTCGAGACCGACTCACTCGGTGGTCAACAGGCGCTCCTGTGGTCACCCAGCGAGGTCAGGGTACGTCGGCGTCAGGTAATCCTGACCGGCCTACCCGCGCTAACTCACCTGCACCCCCTGTTCCTCGAGACCCACTCGCTCGGTGCTCGACAGGCGCTCCTGTGGTCACCCAGCGAGGTCAGGGTACGTCGGCGTCAGATAATCCTGACCGGCCTACCCGCGGTAACTCACCTGAACCCCCCGTTCCTGGAGACCGACTCACTCGGTGGTCGACAGGCGCTCCTGTGGTCACCCAGAGAGGCTAGGGTACGTCGGCGTCAGGTAACCCTGACCGGCCTACCCGCGCTAACTCACCAGCACCCCCTGTTCCTCGAGACCGACTCGCTCGGTGGTCGACAGGCGCTGCTGTGGTCACCCAGAGAGGCCAGGGTACTTCGGCGTCAGGTAACCCTGACTGGCCTACTCTCGGTAACTCCCCTGCACCTCCCGTTCCTCGAGACCTACTCACTCGGTGGTCGACAGGCGCTCCTGTGGCCGAAAGTGTATTTTGCAACGTTGTATAGCTTATCTTCTCGGTCACCATCACTGTTGACTTGTTCTTGCCATCTTCTTAATTGTTGCTCTGAAGGAGGCTTTTTGAATCTATGATGAACGGTTGTAAAAGATAACCGTTTTTTCTTTCCAGAATTCCAAAAGTCAACAGCTTCTTTTTTATAGTCGAAATTAACTCTCTCCTCTTGATATAAACAACTAGGAAGTTCACCATAATCCTTTTCTTCTTCTTGTTCTTCATCTTCAATCGGTTGTATGTCAATTTCACTATCCTCATGAGTGCCGTGTAACGTTTCGTCCTACCCTACCTGTATATTTTCTCGCCGGACGCTTCAGTCTTACCAGGGTTGAGGATTTGGGACAGGCTTTATGAGTGAAAAAACGGCGGTTTAAAGAAAATAATAACCACTATATTCTTCCTATATGCTACATCTCTAATTATACCTAAGTGTAAGTGTTGTGTGGGTGTGTGCGTGTGGTGGCTTGTACGTGTGTGATCGCTTCGACATTATTAAGTGTAGGTGTGGTGTGTCTCGCGGCTAACAATACTGGACGGTGTGACTTGTGGAGTGTATCTTATCCTAGGTACGCAAGAGAGCTAGTTTGGGGTGCGCGTCCGGAGGACGTTGACGGCTTCTGGACCGAAGTGGAGGTCGGAGAATTACCCCTGCGTCGTACTCTGAAATCAGACGGGAGGATACTGTATAAAGCGTGTAACATAGCAGCCGGGGTCGTTGCGGACCAGGAGTCCCTCTCCGCGGTCGGTTCAGGTCAGGTTCAGGAGGAGAGGGTGGCCTGGCCTCGGTTGCTCAGGCGCGGGCCTTTGTCCGGAGGTTTGTACGACGGGTCGGGGTGTTTGCCGCGGGTAGGCTGGTCAGGGGTGCCTGATGCCGACGTATCCTGACCTCTCTGGGTGGCCACAGGAGCGCCTGTCGACCACCGAGTGAGTCGGTCTCGAAGAACGGGAAGTACAGGGGAGTTACCGCTGGTAGGCCGGTCAGGATTACCTGACGCCGACTTACCCTGGCCTCTCTGGGTGACCACAGGAGCGCCTGTCGACCATCGAGTGAGTCGGTCTTGAGGAACGGGGGGTGCAGGTTAGTTACCGCGGGTAGGCCGCTCAAGATTACCTGACGCCGACGTACCCTGGCCTCTCTGAGTGACCACAGGAGCGCCTGTCGACCACCGAGTGAGTCGGTCTCGAGGAACGGGGGGTGCAGGTGAGTTACCGCGGGTAGGCTGGTCAGGGGTGCCTGATGCCGACGTATCCTGACCTCTCTGGGTGGCCACAGGAGCGCCTGTCGACCACCGAGTGAGTCGGTCTCGAGGAACGGGAGGTGCAGGGGAGTTACCGCGGGTAGACCGGTCAGGATTACCTGACGCCGACGTACCCTGGCCTCTCTGGGTGACCACAGGAGCGCCTGTCGACCACCGAGTGAGTCGGTCTCGAGGAACGGGGGGTGCAGGTGAGTTACCGCGGGTAGGCCGGTCAG
>CAKNXH010063008.1:325172-368265 GCA_932178445.1 Andricus quercusramuli
CGCTGGGTGACCACAGGAGCGCCTGTCGACCACCGAGCGAGTCGGTCCCTGGGAGCAGGAGGGATCGCACTAGGAGGAATTTTTTATTTATTGATAATACTGAAGGGGTGGATGGCACACAATTTAGGGGTTATTTCGAATAAGACTAATAATTCTTAATAGAATTAATTATCAAAACTACATGTTTGCAGCAACAAAGTCCAAAATCTTGAACTATGTGTCATATGGCGAAGCATCCTAAAGGGTTAGATTTTTTGAATTATGATACTCTAGGGGGTAAGTATTTTTAAAACTCAAGATAATATTATAATATAGAATCAATTAGAACAATTTTGTGCAAAAACAAGAAAGAAAAAACAATGATGCCTCTTAAAACATTAAAAGTATCAAAAATATAGAAGGGGTGATTTCCACCCCTAAATATGAAAGATTGCCCAAGAAATTAATTTTTTTTATGGTCTGGGATCCCCTTTTCACCTGCAAAGTTACAAAAAAATCGGCGTCGGACACCAACCTAACCCCCTTGTAAGTCTGATACTCTTCTGCATCTCCCTCTTGCCTCTATCTATTGTACTCCGAAGAAAAAGCTCTGGATACCTATGTGGCCCGCCGAATAGAAAAGAATATAAGGTCAACCACCTTTTATACATGGACGACCTTAAACTCTTTGCTTCCTCAGAAGAGGACCTTAACATCCTTGTGGAGGTAAGGAATGCCGCAAGGAATACCGCAAGCGGAAACCCAAAATGTGCGTGTGTTAAAAACGGCCCTTGGAAATCACTAACACCTTTGGTGCTCAAAAGTCGTGTACAGGAAGCAGAAGAGCTCTCGATGGGTCTGTTCAACATGTTTCTCAAGTCTGCTGGATTAAAATCGGAGACTGAGGGATTTCTTTTTGCCTGTCAAGACGGCGTTATAGACACCTTAGTTTACCGCGAGAGCATAATGAATGTACCTGTGGGCGATACCAACTGCCGAGCGTGCAAGCAACAGCCAGAAACACTTGGACATGTTATCAATGGATGCTCAAAATATGCACGCTACGGGTACATAGAGAGACACAATGCGGCTCTTAAAGTGTTGTATTATCATCTTAGGCACTCCTATGGCAAAGAAGGAAGAAAAACGGGCTAAATATCAAGCACTTCTTTTCGAGCTGAGCAGGCTGTACCAGGGCTACAAATTCCATCTTGTATTTCTCATAATCGGCTGTCTTTGAGGCATGAAAGCTTTCTTTCTTAGCCAATTCAACAAGATTCCGGCTTGCCAGCATCAGGCTCATGTTATCGCGAACCGGATGCAAAAGGCTGTTCTTCTGGGATAATTTCGTCTGGTCCGTCAACACTGTTCCTCATAGCATTCTACAAAGATTAGTTGCTCTAAAAAAGTATCCAGAGATGAACCCTTCATCTCCAACTGTCCCGTCTGCCGCGTAAGGTCTGACTCCAAGAACAGTGTTGCACGATGTTATCTCGCGTAAATTTCCCGCTCTTGCTTACCTTCTAGGACAGAAGGAGTAGACGTGGATGAAGTACACGTTCCAGTTGCTTCGGGATTGGTTGCTTTAAAGAACCATGATCATAGCTTCCGGAGCCTACAACTTCTCATAATAAAAGGTTTTTATTTTATTTTTTTTTAAGTAAAATGTAATTTTTATATACTATATAAAATAATAATTTCATCAATAAATTATTGTAAATACAATAATTCAAATAACATCAACAAAATGCGAATAAAAAAATGTCACTTGACTTAGTTCGTGGCTATGATGAAAAAATGGGTTCACCTGAGAACAATTTTAAATAAAAAAAATATAAAAGGAAACCAGTCGACCGATTTCAATTAACCTTTTTGTAAATTTAGTAAATAAAGTGTACATATGCCGCTTTTTCAGAAAAAAGTGATGAATAAACACTGTAGAGTTAATTTAGAATTTATCAAAAACTTACTATTCTTACATGCAGATGCCCTGAAAGCCAAAACAATCGACCGATTTCAATGAAACTTTGCGTCAATATGGTAAATAAAGTTCACATATCCTGCTTTTTTTAGGAAAAAGTGATCCATAAACGTATCATGGAGTTAAAGGGTATAGTCGGGTAAGCATGGCGACCGGCCTCCGCTCGTATCAGGCTGAAATTTATATCAAATGTTCGTCCTAAGGCAGCAAAAAAACACAAAGAATTTCAACCTTCAAATTGCATTTTTTTCAATTTATGGAGGGGGGAAAAAATAATAAAAGTAGTTTTTCTCGAAAATCGCTTGATCAATTTTTATGAACAAAATATATTTTTGAAGCCCGATAAGACAATATACCGAAAAATTCAAGAGAATTTTATGGCCAAAATAACAGGTACAAAAATAATGTTTGAATTTTTCGAGAATTTTTTTCAATGTGTTTTTTTTTTGACGCGCAAGAACCATCTTTTCACCAAAAAATCTCTACATCCCCTAGATTTACAAATTTTTCCCCCGAACTAATCGGAGTGGCGCACCGTAGGTAAACAAAAAAAAATCGTATTACTATATGGAAGCCTGACCTGACAAAATGCATTACGATATGCTGCAATATATAGTAAAAAGTCCAGGGATGGTCCCGAAGGAAAAACCTCGAAGCCAAGGCGTTAATCGACCGTGCCGAAGGCTGCATGGCACCAGGGGTGTGGTGTCTCAAACGGTGTCTCTAGGATACCAGGTCGCCTTCTAGAGTATACAGACTTTACTCCCGCATGCGGGGCTCTGCGGGGGTGGACCTTTATTTCCCTAGCTACTCGTGGGAATTTAAATGGATGATGTACAAACTTTGAATCGAAGTGGATCTGAGGAGTCTGAGGGAGAGTCTGATGAAGTGTGGGAGCTCGACATCACTCAGGGGGCTTATGTGGACGCGGCGAAAGGGATGAAGGAGGGTAAAAAAATTTTTGCTGAGCCTTCTGGTGTACTGTGCCAGATGCAGGAATTTAGCGATACCAGGCGAAATAGGTTTAATCCTATTAAGAACGGACTGGAGGAGGCAATTGACCTAATGAACTAGCTGGCACGCAAATTGCGCTACGCCGAAGAATCCTACAGTCAGGCGATAGAGGATTTTGGAGCGGAAGCTGCTGCAAAACAAAAGGAAAAGGCGGTTGCTAAAAAGAGAAATAAGGCGGTGAAAGAAACCAGTCAAACGGGGACCCAGACAGAAGAAGCAATGGAAACTCCCGCTCGGAAGCGCGAACGGGAGTCCACCCTGAGCCCCATCGAGGCAGGATCTTCTAAACCGAAGAAAAAGAAGCGGAGGATGCACGCTGCAACAGCAGCGTCCTCAACCCCGAAGAAGACAGACGGAGAGGACAGGCCTGACATTAACATCAGGGAGCAGGCGAGGAAAAAGGTGCGGACACGAGCTCGACCCGAGGGGGTTCTTATCAAACCGGCCGTGGGTCTAAGCTATGCCGA
Source organism: Andricus quercusramuli (assembly GCA_932178445.1). NCBI lineage: Eukaryota > Metazoa > Arthropoda > Insecta > Hymenoptera > Cynipidae > Andricus > Andricus quercusramuli. Next base: position 328,614 of record CAKNXH010063008.1, read on the forward strand.
GGTCCTCAAGGACCTCAAACAGAAGATGAAACCGGACACCCTTGGTGTAAAAATCAAGGGTGTCAGGCATACCAGACATGGAGAGGCCTTTGTGGAGCTTGGACCTGCAGCAGAGGGCAGTGCCGAATTTTCGGCTGCAGTGAGGGAAGCTGTTGGGTTGGGGGGTACTGTGCGCGAGCTCGTACCCCGTACCGAGATTGAGGTCCTGGACCTCGATCCAACAACGGAGGCCGGTGAAGTGGAAGCGGCCGTTAGAAGCCACTTCGAAAGTCGGGGTGCTGGAGAAGTGAAGGTCAGCCTCATGAGAAAACCCTTTAAGGGCAACCTGAAGACTTTCGTGGAGCTGACCGAGGAACTGGCCGCGAGGTTGGTACGCACAGGACATCTGAAGGTGGGGTGGGTGTCCTGCCGTGTACATAAAAAGACGGAAAGGGTTCGGTGCTACCGCTGCCTGGGCTTCGGCCATATGGCAGCGGGTTGCGATGGCCCAGACCGCTCGAGGTCATGTTGGAGATGTGGTAAAGAGGGCCATAGGGCTGCGGCGTGCGAAAGTTCGCCGCAGTGCTACCTCTACGCCACAAACGAAGATGAGCCCCGGGCAGACCATCGTCCCGGGACAATGAGGTGTAGGGCTTTCCGAGAGGCAACCTTGTCCAGGAAGCCTCAAGGACGCGCTACCTAGACGAAAAATACCCAACCAGGATGCCCAAGGCCAACGAGCCCGTTGTGTGGTGCCACCACACTACTGAGGACGATGCGTGCATCCTGGTTGGATGATGATCGGAAGAATGACAAGCTGGCGCTCAAAAGTAGAAGTCGAAGCACGACTTAGTGGCCTTACCCCCATGTCCTTGAAGTAATGCGAAAGCGGTTCCGAGGACTTGGGTTGGCGGGAAGAGGAGGTGAGTTTAGTGGGTATTACCGTTTTTAGGTTGAGTCCCACACTCAGTGCGTAAATGCATTCTCACCTCCTCTACAAAAAAAAAAAAATATATATATATATAGTAAAAAGTCGGAAAATAACAAAACAAGAAGTGGATTTATTCATAAAATGTCAGTCTACCTGTTTTGGACAATGGTCTAAATGTTGCCGAGAAGCGGGTAAAAAATGTAAGTGTGTACTAGCTTCCACATTATCCGAGAGGTACAGTACGCAGCGCGTTTTTCTTAGTGACTACTAGCTTGTATTATCTACAAACAATGAAAATCTGAATTTCATTTAAACAGATAACATTCTAAGGCATTACACAACACTACAAAATATTGCACACAATCATTGAAAAGTTCGCCAACATTGGGATCACTGAGCACTATGAGCGGCTTTCACTTGTTTCACAATGCAGTTGTCATTTGTTTCCAATATTTTGATATCCCCACGATTTATTACAGTGTTGATAATAATAATATGACTGAAAAACTAGGAATAAACTGGAACTTGGAATTACGCACGGTTTCGGGCATTGCTTGTAGTGGCATTTACCATAGATGACGCAACTTGATAAAACTAACGCGCTGAAAAGGTTAGTTGTTATTGAGCTTTATTTAAATAGAGAAGGCTTGATCCTCGTCCTATTGATGATATAATTGGTATTTGAACCACACCCGTTAAAATAAGATTGCAATGTTTTGTAGTGTTTTGTAATGTCTTAAAATTTTGTTATCTATTTTAATAAAACTCATATTTTATTGCTTATAGAAAATACAAGTCAGTAATTACTAAAAAAAATGCTTGTACTTCTCGGGTGGTGTGGAAACTACAACACACGTACATTTTTAACCCGACTTTCAGCAACAATTAGACCAATTGCCAAAACAGATAGACTGCCATTTTGTAAATATATCCACTACTTTTTGTGTTGTTTTCTGACTTTTTACTATCTACTGCAGCATATTGTAATGTATTTGTCATGTAAGGTTTCTATATGGTAATAAGAAATTTTTTTCACTATGGCGCGTCACTCCTGTCAGTTCCGGGAAAAACATGTTAATCTAGGGGATGTAGAGATTTTTTTGTGAAAAGATGGTTGTTGCACGTCAAAAACATCACCTTGAACAAAATTCTCAAAAAATTCAAGCATTTTTTTACTTGTGATTTTGGCCATATAGTTCTCTTGAATTTTTTGGTAAATTGTCTTATAGGTCTTCACAACATATATTTTGTTCGTGAAGTGGAAGGTGTAATGATAGGTGTCGATCAGTATTATTTTCTCTAACAATTATTATTTATGTATGTATGATTATTATTCCTAACAATACGCTTATGTGTCATTATTTGCATTTACGTTTTCTAATTTAAAATCGTTTATATTGCATTCTTTAATTCTTTTTTCTTCAAGATTTTTTAATTCATATATAGTTGGAGAAACCTATTTCTTAATAGTAAGCGGACGTTCATACTGGCCGTAAAGTTTGCCTGACTTTTTATCCGCTTTGTTTGATAGCTTGTTTAACCTTTTTAAGACCTTACCTCCTATTTTTAATTCTACTGATCTTCTTAAATTATAATTGCTAGTTTGTCTTTCATTTGATTGTTCTAAATTTTTCTGGACTTCCTCTTTTATAAGTTGTAACCGTCTTAGTCTATCTGCCCATTTGTCTACGTCATGAAACTCTATCTCGCTATCGTTTTCGATATTTTTTCTGAGAGACTGAATTGGTTCTAGTTCGAAAGCTAAATTTAAAAATGCTGGGGTAAATTTTGTCGACGAATTTTTGCCAGTATTTATTGCGTACTGCAAATCTTCTCTATGTTCGTCCCAGGTAGAGTGGTCATTATCGATATAAGTCTTAATTATTTGTTTGGTTGTTCTGTTGTATTGCTGGGTCGGTTTGCTTGGGGTAGTATTTTGGTGTTTTCATATGTCTTATTCCAAATTTTTTCGTTATTTCTCGTAATGTTTTATTTACGAATTCCGCGTTATTAACGGTGTGGAGAATCTGCGGTGTTCCACAACGCGAAATGACACGCTTATGAAATTCTGACTTTATAGTCACCCCGTGGGCTTTCTTGATTGGTATTACTTCGACCCATTTTGTAAATAAGTCTACAAACACAAAGATGTATTAAATTTTTCCCTACTTCGAACTTGGTAATGGGCCAATGATATCAGCTTATACCATGGTCCATGGTTCTTCTAATACCCTTTTACCAGACGTGTGCATTTTGTTGGACCGAATATGGTATTTTCGATTCGACGTGCTTCATTTTCGGATCGGTTTATTGGATTCGATCAACCCACCGATCGGTCGGATCGGTTTTTTCTATTCGATCGGCGGGTCGATCGAATATCGAAAACTGATATTCGACGCGCGCTGTCACCGGATCGGTTTTTTTGATTCGATCGGCCCGTCGATTGAATGTCGAAAAACTGACATTTAATACCACCTTCGAATCAGTTTTTCGATCCGATTGACCCGTGGGTAAAAAAATTCTATATTGGATGTGAATTAAATTGAATCGGTGATTTACTGTTTTAAATTCTTTCTTTCAATTAGGTGACCATAGTATACCAATAAACCGAAACAAGTCGTTAGTAGAATTTTCTTTCATTTTCAAAACTTGCAAATTCAACGGTTAAGAAATAAACTATCTAAAATTCCATCTTAAATTTTCCTCAATTGTCTACAGTTGAATTTTGTATAAAATGAGTGATAAAAATGTTACATTCACATCATTTTTCATTACAATTTAATAAATTTGGAAACAATGTTTAAACCCGGAATTTTCCCCACCGATAAATGTGACGACATTTATTTTGTATGTTTTAACATATTTTATTTTGGCTGGTTAATAAATCATGAAAGCTAGGGTTGTTTATCAGCCTTTACCATTAAATTTGCACAATTGAAGTTTGTGAAATCAGCAAAATAACCCCCTCTCTGAATTACAATTGCTTTAATAAATAAAATAAAAAAATAATAAAGAAAAGTTTGTGAAATTGACATTTTACCGTTTTGAATGTTTCATTTTAAGATAATGTTTATTTTGAAACCCTCAAAATAAAATCAATTGAAATTAGAAGGTTTTCAATGTAAAACGTGTTCCTTATTAAAAGATTAAAAATAAAGAGTTTTTGAATTGCAAATTTTTTAAATTTTTGTTTGGAAGATTTGGAAAGTTGAAAATTCAGATTTTAATTTTGGCTCATTTTGATTGTCGTTTAGTTTTAAGTACTTCAAATGAAGAAATCTTCAGATTTAACAGTTTGAACTGTTGAATTTCAACCTGAATTTCAATGTCCGAGAAAAATTTTTGGGAACTGGGAAATAACCGGAAAAAGGCCAAGATTTTTTTTTGGTTGCAAGTGGCCAACTCTGATTATTATAACCGTATTTTAAAATTTGCTCTTTAATTTAATTCAAATTTTCGAAACTCAAAAGTTTAAATTGAGATTATTATTTGATAATCGGTCGTTTATGAAGTCGAACTTTTCAATTTCAATATTGGGCCTTACAATTCATATCCTTATTAATTTCTTTATTCATAATGTCTCCCCTAAGGGTTTACATGACTTCCATTTCTTACAACACTTCCTTCTACATGTTTCATAAAAGAGAGAGCGGTAACGCAAACGCATCTTAATTTACTTATGCCATTACATAATCATTACTTACACATCTTTACGCGTCTAATCTAAGCGACTTCCGTTTCCTTTTTCTTTTACTTCTCTTGTACCTCTATTTTGCCATTTTTTGCATCCATTCTTTCATTTTTTTTCAATTGCTCCCCTAACATCCTCGAAGTCCTTCATCCACTCTTCCCCCAACCCATCCTCCCCCAGAATATTTACCACATTCTCTTGCCAGCTTCCTTTATCTACCATTCCTCTCTTACATCCTTCCCATACATGCTCCCATGTTTCCTCTTCCCATTCACATATTTTGCACTTCCTGCTATCTTTCTTTTCCCAATACATACTTGCCCTTACCTCGTTTCCCAATCTAAATCTTGTTATTCTTGTCCATCTTTTCTCTCCCCATCCCTTTTCTAAATACTTTGGTACTCCTTCCTTTTTTATCATCTTATACCATATATTATATTTTGATTCCTCAATCATCCCCCATCTTTCTATCAATTGTCTTTCTCTCTCCCTTTTTTCTACTTCTTCATAGTTGACTCCAGTCCCGTCTTCTATATATCTAGCCTTAGAAAAACCCCCTCCTTGCTTCCTCCCATCTCATTAATTCAATCGCCCTCCCACTCCTTTCTTCTACCTCCATCAAACACCTTCTCGCTAACTCCCCTCCCTTTCCCTCCATCAGCTTCCACTATTCAAAATTCCATGCCCTCTTTCCTGCTCTAGTTCTTAATTCATCCCTTTGCGCTTCTTCTCTCACCATATATCCCGGTGTCCTCCAGTCTACCCCTAGCGTCCACCTTATTAACCTTTCTTGTAAACTTTCAATCTTTTTCCTTTCTTTCCATCCCCATATCTCTGCTCCATAACCTAATACCGGCCATACAAGCGTATCAAATAACCACATTCTCCTTCTCCAATTTTTTTTAAATCTTCTTTTTCCTATTCCCCATATCTGTTTCATTACCCCTGCTTCTTTTTTTCTTCCCCCTCCTTTTCTAAACCTCATTATCTTTGTCTTTCCTACATTTAAATTCAACTTTTTTCCATCTAAGTATTTCTCTAATCCGGTAATTAAGCCCGCCATCCCTTCTTCATCCTCTGCCATCAACACTATATCGTCTGCGTATGCCAGTGTATATATCTTTTCGTTCCCAATCCTAACTCCTCCCCACCCTTTTCTCTTCATTTCTTCTTCCAAGTCTGATATTAATATATTAAATAAAAGTGGGCTCAGAGGACATCCTTGCCGTACCCTTCTCACCAACTAGAAACTATCTCCCACTTGCTCTCCTACCTTTACCTTGCTTTTTGTCTCTCTAAAAATGTCCGATACTCGTTTTATTAATCCCTCTCTTATCCCCTTTTTCACCATAACTTTTTCTATCTCGCCTCGGTCTAATGAGTCAAACGCCGCCTTCAAGTCTACGAACACTTCTATAATTGCCCCTTTCTCCCTTTTAATACTCTTATTTACTAAGTAGTTCAGAACATATATATTGTCCATTACCCCCATCCCTTTTCTAAACCCTGTCTGATTCGGGGGCTCTATCTTTTTCTCCACAACTTCTTTTAGTAACCTCTCCGATAAAACAGTCACATATACTTTATACAGTATTGGCATTAGTGTAACTCCTCTATAATCCTTAACCTCCTTTCCTGTGCCTTTCTTCACTATTGGTATCACTACTCGTTCTTTCCATAACTCTGGCCACCCCTCTCCTCTCCATACTCTATTGCCCATTATCCATGCCCATTCCTCTAATTCTGTCACCCCATATTTCCATACTTCATTTGGAATCTCATCTATACCAGGTGCCTTTCCATCTTTCATCTTCCCTAATATCTTGACTAATTCCTCTCTTGTAATGTCCTCCTCCTCACCTGTTTCCCTACCATCTCTTCCTCCTTTCCTAACTTTCCTCTCTACCCCTCCTATTTACTCTTTTCCTTCTTCTTCTCTCTTTATTTACCACCTTCCAAACCTCTATTTCCGCCCTAGCTAGTCCCTTTTCTCCATTTTCTTAATACCCTTCTCACTTCCTTCTTCTTCTGTTTACAATCCTCATCCCATCCACTTCTATCCCCTCCTTCACTAACTTCTTTTTTGCTTGTGCACTCTAATGCTCCTTTTATCTCTCCTACCATTATTTCCATTTCCTCGTTTAAATTTCCTTCCCCCATTTTGATATTCCTGACCTTTTCTTTAAACTGTTCTTTACCTTCCATTGACCAATCCCCTCTTCCTGCTCTTTTCAGTTGTGCTTCCTTTTTAGCCTTTTTGTTATTACTCATTTCTCCCTCTACCGTCACTATTATGGGAAACTGATCCGAATCTATGTAGTTGCCCACCTCTAGTCTCTTAACCTTCTCTCTTACTTCGTCGTCCACTACCATATAATCAATTACCGTTCCCCTATTTCCTCCTGAACGTGTATATTCCCCTTCCTCATCCCCCTCTATACTTCCGTTTAGGATAAACCATCCCATCTCCCCTAGGCTCTTCAACAACTTCTTTCCCTCCCCATTCAGTATCTTGTTTTTGAATTTTCTTCCTCGCTCTCCATCCGATTCCCTCCCTCCTCTATCTCCTGTTCTTGCATTAAAGTCACCTCCTATTATCAGCCTACTCTCATGCTTAATTTCTTCCATCAGTTCTCTCATCTCCTCTGATTTTTCCTGCATATCACCGTTCACATAAACCCCCACTATCTTCCACCTCTCTCCTCCCACATTTATCTCTTCTACTATTAACTCTTTTTTATGTTCTTTCAACTCTTTTTTATCATTCTCTGTTAAACATTCGGTCCTTACTCCCATCAACATTCCTCCCATTGCTCAGCCCTTTTTATTCTTCCTCTTTGCATTTTGAACCTGCCATTTGTAAACTCATGGTAATCTTCCCCTTACTCTTTCCCATCCCTTTTCATGTAGCCACGTTTCCATCATTACTACTGCATCTCATTGTGTCAAAATTCTCATAAACTCCCTATCCTTTTTTTCTAAGCCTGCTATATTCCAGTAGCATATCCTCCAATCTTCCCTACTTTCGTTTCTCGTTTCTTTTGGTTTCTCACTAATTCTTATTTCTTTACCTCTCGTTCCTTTCTCTCCTAGTTTCCCGACACCTCATTTCTTACTATCTCTTCCCTGTCCTCGTCCCAATTCCACCATACACCTTCTATCTGTATTCTCCCATACTTAACCTATGTTATTCTTCCCTTTTTTCTTTCCTCTTCGGCTATTTTCCTTAACTTATACTGCATGCTCCTTTCTACCCATGTCAAATCATCCTCTATTCTCTCCGAGCTTCCATATAAAACCCTCTTCTTTGTCATCACTTCCCTTTTATGTTGACCATTTCTTTAGTTTCACTAGTACCATTCTCTCCCCTCTTCGCTCTTCCCTTCCTACACTTCGCACTTCCTCTACCTCTACCTTAGCATCAATCCTTTTTAGTACTTCTTCCACTCCTTCCATCAGCTCCTTCCCCTCTAATCTTAGACCCTTTATCACTATGTTTCTTTTTCTTTCTTCTCTCTCTTTCTTTTCTATTCTTTGTTCTATTTTTCTCATCCTTTTCTTCTCCTTATTCCCACCCTCCCCATCTCCAAACTCACGGTTTGAGCTTTCAATTTTTTTTATTCTACCTTCCAACTCATCTACCTTTCTATTAGGCTCTTCCTTCTTTTCTAGCCTTTGCTCCAACATCAGCATCCTTTTCTCTAGTTTTTCCCTGACTTCTTCCCATTTCCTCATTTCTTTCCTAAGTTCGGCCATTTCCTGTCTCATTTCTTTCCTTATTTGCTCCACCCTTTTCTCCTGCCTTTCCTCATACATCCCCATTACTCCTATCATCATTTCGCGCGTTTCTTTTAATCTTTCCATTTCCATCGGATCTTTAGCCTCAGCTCTATCTCTTTCTGTCCCCTTATTTTTCTCATCCTTCTCTACAAAACTATGTTTTTCCAGTGGCGTTCTGTACATTTTTGGATTTTTCAGGCTTGACCCAATATCTTTCTTGTCTTCACTGTTTCCCCTGTCCCCTCTCTTCCTTTTGATAAATGCCTCAATCGACCCCACGCTCATCGCCTTTAATCTATCCTTTTCTACCGTTTTCCTATACTTTCCCCTCTGCCCTCCTTTCTTTGCTCTCCCCTTTCGGTGTACTGAAAACTTCCTGATCTGAATCCCTGCTTTCCTTGATAGTATTCGCTCCGCTAGCCATGAATCCAATTCAAACGATCCCGCCTTCTATCGTTCTCTGCCTCCAGCGATCGTCGCGTCTACCTGCCTATCCTTTCTCCTCCCCTACCCTTCCCTGCTACGACCAACCTGGTCCTCCCACCCTGTCACAAACCTCAAACCCCCTAACCTCAACTTCCACACAAATATGTCCTGATCCCCAAAAATATCTTCACCCCCTTGCTAATATTTCAATCTCTCAAGCAACCCCTCACAAATGAACCCCTCTACGTACATCCACAATCCACTCACCTCAAATTTCACCACAATTATCAGAAAAACTCAGCGCCAAATTTCACCGCTGCCACACACTTTCACACGGGAAACGGAAGTCCTCATGTCCTTATAGGTATAAAATAACGTGATATATTTGATACTGTTTAATTTATGTTCTCTTATTAAAGATATTAAAAAAATGTCATTGAACTTCATCAGAAACCTAAACTATACTGTTCAAAATTTAATGCATTTGTGAAACAATTATCATATACAATTATCTTATTTCTGAAACACGTTTGATTGAAAATTCAAATAGTAAAGTCCCTAAATTTTCAATCAAAAGTGTTCGAAACTCCATACATTTCTATATTAAATCCAACTGATTCATTTGAAAATACGAACACTCTTGTTTATGAATATTCAAACATTTTTGTTTGAAATTCCATAATCCATACATTCGTTGATTTCAACTAATTTACTTGGGAATTCCAACACTTGTGTGTGTACTTGAAAATTACTGAAAAAAATTGCAGTCTAATTTAGACTCATTATTTTTTCCCGCCCACTAAAATCCGTAGTAAGAGTTTTCGTAGTCATCTAGCGTCAGTCTTCTGAACCATGACCTATTTTTAAAGTAAATAAGTATAAAATTTCAGAACATTATGTTTTAAATTTCATACACCAGTGTATTAACATAAATTAAGATCCAATTCTATTGAATTCTATTTTGAAATTTCAAACACTTTTGTGAATAAAAGTGATCGAAAGTTTAAAACAGTTTTAACCGTGTAAGGTAAGGTAAGGTTCAAACTGGCAAGTTCAACTTTGTATTTTTAAATTGTACTAAGAGAGGAATTTAAAACTATTATTATAAATTATGATGATCTTTTTCAAAAATTACCTGATAAATTATTGAAAATTTGGTCTTAAATTGTTTGTAGGATGCCAAACAATTGTAATAAAAAAGAAAATTCCACCTGCAAACAACTTAATCTAGTTAAAAGAGGTAAAAATCAGTTAAAATCAATATCCAGTTATTAATCCAAATGCTATAAATTAGGATACAATTTTTTTAAACTGTTATTTGATGAAAAAAATTAAAATAAAGCTAGGGTAATAAGTAATAACACAATATTGGGCTACCCTTCATTAGCGAGCCTCCCCCTTTATAATTCTGGCATGAGAATATTAAATAAGAAAATAAATATTATAAACCTGTAAAGTCTGTGAAAAACATGTTACCAATCTTGAGATGAATAACATCTAAGGAATTATTATTACTAGTTACTGTGTAATCGTATAACAAATTTTTTACAACACCCACCTCAAAAGTTGACTTTCCTTTACTCCACTCTATGAACTATAAAATTAGTATTTTTCGTTACCACCTCCTAACAACTTCCAGCGGAATTCGATAAGCATCAGCATATCTTTTTGCAAAAAATGTATTAACTTTGAATATATTAAGAAGAATAAGGAAAATTTTGTGTCTGGTAAAGGAAAATAGAGACACGTTTTATTATAACGTGTACTAGCAGTAAATGTACGTGGAGAAATGGAGGAAGGGAATGAAATAAGAAGAGAAGAAGTGGATGAGGCGATAGATATACTAAAAAGAAATAAGGCTACAGGGGACGATGGTATGGAGAACGAAGCGATAAAGTATGGAGGAGAAGGGATTAGGGAAGGGATGTGGAAGATCTGCAACAAGGTTCGGAAGGGAGAAGGGTGGCCGGAGGAGTGGATGACAGGGCTGGTTGTACCGCTTGTCAAGAGAGGGGAGGGTAAGAAGGTAGAGGAGTACAGAGAGATCACTCTCATGCCAGTGGGTTATAAAATATACGCAGAAATTCTAAGAAAAAGGTTAGAGAGTCAGATAGAAGAGAAACAAAGTATTCCACACAATCAAACAGGATTGAGAAAAGGGATGGGGACAATAGATAACATGTACGTAGTCAACTACGTGGTTAACAGAATCTTAGGGAGAAAAAGAGGGAAATTAGTCGCCTTGTTCGTAGATTTTAAAGCAGATTTTGACTCAGTGAATAGAAAAGTCCTATGGCAGGCAATGAAAGAGAGGGGAATAGAGGAAGGGTTGGTGGAGAGGATAAAGGAAATTTTTACTGAAACCAGGATTAGGGTGAAGATAAGGGGTAGAAAGGGGGAGGTTTTCTGGACAGGAAGAGGTCTAAGGCAAGGGGGCCCGTTCTGTCCACTGCTGTTTAATATGTTGCTGGCAGACTTAGAGGAGAAGCTAAAGGAGAAAGGGAAAGGGGGAACGATTTTGGGTAATAGCAAACTATACTCTCTAGCATACGTTCAAAAAGCTAAAAATTGAATATTTTAAGATTCGAAGTGTGGAAATGGCATCATTTAAAATTCAATGGAATTGAAGCTGTGTAGTTTTTAATTAAAAGCGTTCAAAAGTAAATAATTGAAAATTAAAAACTTTTAAATTTGAATAATTTTAAATTCCAAGCGATAATTATGTGGCAATTTGAAATTGAAAACTAAATTGAATCTTTCAAAATCAAAGCTTCCGAAATTTTAAATTGTTATTATATAAGAGAATTATCATTTAATATTAAAGCTGATTAGACACAATTTTCGAAAGTCGAAAAATGAATTGAATTAATCTAAAAAAAATGTTCAAAATAAATATTAATTTTTAATGGGAATCATTGAAAATAAAAATTTTTCTACTCCATGCGCTGAAACTTAAACGAACGCAATCTTTATTTAAAACTAAAAAAATTTCAGTCATCAAAAGTTGTAATATTTTGTTTGATTTTTATCTACTTTGATTTTAAGCACAATTTTTAATTTTTTAATTTCATATCGGTTTATTTTTACATTTCTTTTAGAATTATTATTCATTCTTGAACTCTATCAATAGCGTACTTTTTAATTTAAAATAATTTATTTGTTTAAATCTTAAAATAAAAATAAGACATTTTTAAGCTTTTTAATTTTTAATCACTTTATATTTACATCTAAAATTATTGTATTCGAAACTGACTATCAAGGCTTTTAATATGAAATTTTGAAATATTCATTTCTAAATTAACCTGACATTTTGAATATTTGAATTTCAAACTACAATATTGTAAAATTAAAGAATCAAAGTAACAGGAACAGTGTCATTCATGGAAATTTTCATATTCCATCTACTCCCCTATACGAAAATACAACCGAGAGAAAAAAAGGAAAAGTAGGTGGCTGGTGGGAGGAAAGGGTTTTGTGGTATAGATCACGTGCATTGCACACATTCTACGGCGAATACCTCTAAGAATTGCATAAATCCGTCAGATCGCAATATCCACATTTAAGGAATAGAATCTCAATGGTCGGAAGTAAAGCGTGATATGCGAAGGCGGATTGGTAGAATGGCAGTTTCTATAACTGACGATTATTTGATGGAATATATTTTGAGTAGTATGCATGGTTCAGTTGAAGAACATTTATAGCGCCTAAGTCTCGACCTCCATGGTGGTGTGGAACAGAGCCATTTAAATTTTAAATGTGCCATCGCAACGTACACAGTAGCCTCCGGTTGAGCACCACAACGCCTCGTCGAGCTTCGAGCTAGAGTTTGTTCTTGGCGGAGCGCAAAACAATAGAAAAGGTTAGCCAGGCCGTCAGATATCCGATCGTAGCCTCACATGCGCTTAAGCTTAATGCATTCTATATGCATCGGTTTTTGCGCATCACTATGGCCAACGGTCATACCACGCTGAAAAAACCAGTTCGCGTTAGATCACTGAAGTTAAGCAGTGTTGGGCGCGGTTAGTACTTGGATGGGCGACTACAAGAAACTATCCACCTAGAAACACTACCCGAATCGGGTAGTGTCACGCCTACCCCGAAAGGGAAATGGCTTAATGGTATACTATAGTGTTCGACCATTCGGAACAAGATGGTTCTATTATATCCTGTTCTAATAATTGATCAACTGTTTGCTAAATTATTTCTTTAATTTTTGGGTTAACGTGGTAATATCGCTGTTTAATGGGATCGTGGCCCTGCACGTAAATCTTATGGTTTGTTGAGTGAGTCGCCATATGTTCTTTTCCCTGATATACTTTTATTTTGTTTGCTAAAAGTTTTTCTAATTGTGATTTTTGGCTTTCGCTAAGCTCAAGAATACTTTCGCAGAATTCTGACAAACAATAATTTTGTTGGCTGATTTTTCCTAACCTATCCTAAATATTGTATAATCTTATTGGTTTATTTTGGAAATTAATCCATTGCTTTTATTTTCGATTCCCCTTATCTCATTTGCTTTTTGAGATTCCTTTTTCGACTTTTTTTGATCAGTAACTTTTTCATTTTTCCAAAGATTACTATCGCTATCCTTATATGTGTCCTCATATTTGCCATCATAAAGTAATTTCCTGACTTATTTTCCGTATTTTTTCTTCTAATTTTACGTTTGCCTCAGGTAAATGAGTCTTGTGTGCTTGAGTCGTCGCTAGTGTCTAGAGTAGGGATGCTCTCTAGGGGTTGGAATTTGTTGTTTGTGGAGAATGGTTAGGATTCATAGGTACTAGGGGGACTTCGCTGTGTTTAACTTTGGACTACTTTTGTTACTTTCTCTAATACTTTCTTATTCCTTTTTACTGTAATGTCAAGTTTAGTTTCTGTTTTATTCTGAGTTATTTAGATAGGTAACGAGTTTGGATAAGCTTCCATAGGATAGCGGTTCGGAGGACTCCCTGGTAGCGACCAAGTTTCTGAGTCATAGCTTAGGGTCATCCGTAGGACTTTTAGCATGTCTGTACCTAAAATGCCTACTTCTGAATTTTTAATTTTTTCCAAATTCTTAAATTTCCTTTTTGGCCCTATTCTAGTCTCTGCTTTTCCAAATCGTGTCCTTTCTACTAAATTTCAAAAGCGAAATTCTAAAATTCTTTCTCGCTTATGGTTTTTATATTATTTTATTTCCCTTAAATGACGCCATGTTTTACATTATCAGCAATGATATGATGAGGGGGACACCCCTCAAATTTGTTCGAATCCGAACAAAAATAAATGCGTTTTTTTGTTTTGAAAAAAAATGATATTTAGGGGTGTATGTATGTATGTATTTCCCATAAGAAAAAAAGACGTTTTTGCAAATCTTATTCAGAATCCTCAATATTATCTCAATCGAGTTGAAACTCAACATTTCTCTTCACAATTAGCCATAGAATACGAATAAAATATCACTTTTCAAATATCACCCCCATAAGTCTGTTTCATAGGGTCCCAAAGAAACCCCATAAGTGAAAAAATGGGTTTTACGAGTTTTTGGCGCTAATTATGATTTTTTTGCAGTTTTTTTTAATGTGAATTGTTTCTAAGACATAAAATATGACTTTATACTGAATATCATATATTTTAATTAATTGTTTAAACAATTTATTATTGTTTTTAGCAATTTTCTCATAGAATGGAGTTAGAAAGACGCGGTTTTTTCACAAATTTTCCATTTTATGTCCAATTTTCAATTAGAGGGAAGGGATAGTTCATCAATGTTAACAATAGTGATCGTTTAAACAATTTATAATTATTATTAATAATATTATATTTGAATAATGCTAGAAAGATGCGGTTTTTTCTGGCTTTTTGTCCAATTTTCATCTGTAGTGAAGTAATAATAAATTTAAGTTAACTAAATAATTGTTTAAATAATGTATGAAAATTATTAATAATATTATATTTGAATAATGCTAGAAAGATGCGTTTTTTTTTAAATTTGTGGCTTTTTGTCCAATTTTCATTCAGAGTGAAGTAATAATAAATTCAAGTTAACAAAACAATTCTTTAAACAATTTATTATAATTATTAATAATATTATATTTGAATAATGCTAGAAAGATGCGTTTTTTTTTAATTTCTGGCTTTTTGTTTGATTTTCATTTGGGGTGAAGTGATAATGAATTCAAGTTAACAAAATAATTATTGAAACAATTTATTATCATTGTTGATAGTATTCTCTTTGTTTAATTGGTAGAATGTTGCGGTTTTTTCTCAAATTTTCCACTGTTTGTCTATTTTCTATTAGGCGTGTCTTGATAATTAATTAGATTTAGCAAAAATAATTGTGTAACCAAATTATTATTGTTTATGACTATCTTCATCTATATCAATTGCGCCTGATATTTGCGATTTTCCGGCAATTTTCACCTTTATGTCCTTTTTTCACTTAGAGAGGTAATAATTAATTAAAGTCAACAAAAAAGTTGTTCAAACAATTTAATATTGTTCATAACTAACTTTACTTAGATAAGTGCTAGAAAGTGGCGGTTTTTTTTTTAAATCTTTCACTTTGCATCGCCTTTCTATTTATGAACAAGTAATAAGTCAGCCACAACAAAAATGATTTTCCGAAAGGTGTTGTTGTTTTAAGTGAATTATTTTTGCTCTTTTCACAATGCTTAAAAAAATTGATTTAAAGAAAAAAAGCTACTTTACACGAAAGGAAGAAATCAATATTAAATTGTTCAAACAACTTTTTTGTTAAATTTAATTAATTATCACCTCACTAAGTGAAAAAAGGACAGAAAAGTAAACATAGCCGACAAACCGCAACTATCAGGCGCAATTGATATAGATGAAGATAGTCATGAACAATAATAATTTGTTTGAACAATTATTTTTGCTCAATCTAATTAATTATTAAGTCACGCCTAATGACAAATAAATGAACAGTTGAAAATTTCAAAAAAAACCGCAACATTCTACCAATTAAGCAAAGAGAATATTATCAACAATGATAATAAATTGTTTAAACAATTATTTTGTTAACTTAAATTCATTATTACTTCACTCCAAATGAAAATTAAACAAAAAGCCAGAAATTTAAAAAAAAATCGCATCTTCCTAGCATTATTCAATTATAATATTATTAATAAGTATAATAAATTGTTTAAACAATTATTATGTTAACTTGATTTAATTATTACTTCACTCCGAACGAAAAGTGGACAAAAAATCAGAAATTTAAGCTTGGTTGTCTCTTTTCCAATTCTCTCCCTCTTTTTTCCTCTAGTTATATACTTGTCTCTAATGAGCTGATTAAAACGTTGTTTGGAAACATATTTTGATACATCTTTTCAGCATTATTTAAATATAATATTATTAATAATTATAATAAATTGTTTAAACAATTATTTTGTCAACTTGAATTTATTATTACTTCACTACAGATGAAAATTGGACAAAAAGCCAGAAACTAAAAAAAAAATCGCATCTTTCTAGCATTATTCAAATATAATATTATTTATAATTATAATAAATTGTTTAAACAATCACTATTGTTAATATTGATGAAATATCACTTTCCTCTTATTGAAAATTGGACAATAAATGGAAAATTTGTCAAAAAACCGTGTCTTTCTAACTACATTCCATGAGAAAATTGCTAAAAACAATAATAAATTGTTTAAACAATTCATTAAACAATATAATTTTCAGTATAAAGTCATATTTTATGTATCAGGAACAATTCGCATTAAAAAAAACCGCAAAAAAATCATAATTAGCGCCAAAAACTCGCAAAACCCATTTTTTCACTTATGGGGTTTCTTTGGGACCCTATAAAACAGACTTATGGGGGTGATATTTAAAAAGTGATATTTTATTCGTATTCTATGGCTAATTGTGAAGAGAAGTGTTGAGTTGCAACTCGATTGAGATAATATTGAGGATTCTGAATAAGATTTACAAAAACGTCTTTCTTTCTTATGGGAAATACATGTTAAACTTCATGGGGCTTGCGCCACCCCTAAATATAATTTTTTTTAAAACAAAAAAAAACGCATTTATTTTTGTGCAGATTCGAACAAATTTGGGGGGTGTCCCGATGAAAATTCAAAAAAAAAAATTTTCCAATGCATTTTTGGACCACCCTAGTGAGGATTCAATAGCGTGCAGAAAGTAGGTCTTGCACAAGAATGTCGAGAGCAGTAGTTTTGGAGAGAATTTCAGTTTAAATTTTAGATTTAAATTTGTGTCCTTTTTCTTGGCAGGTTTAATTTGATTTTTAATAGGAAAAGTGTCGGATTTTAGTTTGGGCGCCAGGTATGACGGGAATGTCCACCAAGGAGAGAAAACAGAAAGTGGAGAGCCGAAAAAGATGCAACACGATAAGAAAGATAATCGGATTGAATAAAAACGGTTTATTGCAATTTACAAATGCGTTGTGCATAGCCAGGTCGTGGCAGGGCACTGGCGATTGGGTCACCCTCGTAAGAGCGTAGAGGCGTAGAGTGATAAAAGGTGTGCAGATCCGTGGATGCGGAGGTGGTCTCATCTTGGGCACGGCCCGGCAACCCTTTCGTAAAGGCCGTGCTGAGTGCTGTATTGTGGTAAAAATTCTGTTACATATTATGTGATGAGTTTAAATTTTTTGATGCAAATTTTAAATCTTTCGATCACTAATTTCTTTGTTAGAATAACTGGAGGAGGTTAAAGCCAGTGAAATAATCACTCAAACCGTGATTAACTGTATTGTAATCCAGATGATGAATTTACACGTAAGAGAGCGAGATACCTTCACGGCGGTGGCAGAGCTTGTACTAACGTAAGAGAACAAAGGGTGGTCTTTGCGCAAGCGCACATGAAATGGGACCTTGACTTGAACACTCCAAATTATATCAAATATCAATTCTAACACTTCCCCTCGAGTCAAGTAGTACCCCAGACAAATCATCTTATTATAAAATCAAAAAAATTATATTTTTAATCTTTGCAGTCCAGCCGAAGTCACACAATACTCATGTTTAATTCTAAGGAGTCCTTTTGTGAGAAAATCAGCCACTTGATCTTCACTTGAAACATGTTTCACTGAGAATAGACTCTTACTTAACACATCCCTAATAAAGTGGTGTCGAATGTCTATGTGTTTGGATCTCGCGTGAAATGTTGGATTTTTCGCCAAAGCCAGACAACTCCTGTTGTCACAAAAGATTGTGAGATCACATTAGCTGCCGAAACCGAGTTCCTTAACTAGTCGTTGAAGATATATGTCCTCCTTGACTGATTCGGCCATGGCCATATATTCGGCCTCTGTCGTAGACAATGCTACAGTCCTCTGCTTTCTTGAGTCCCAGGAGATAGGTCCTCCGCCGAGTAGAAACATGTATCCTAATTGAGACTTGCGATCCTCGATGCAGCCTCCCCAGTCTGCGTCCACAAATCCTTGGATAGGTCCTGGTTTCTTTCTATAGACGATCCCTATGTCGACGGTTCCCTTTAGGTAACGCAACACGCGTTTCGCCGCCTTCCAGTGTTCTGTTCCGTAGCAGTTGTTAAACTGCCCTAATCTGCTAACTGAATAGGCGATGTCAGGACGAGTCGTCACTGATAAGTAAGTGAGGGCTCCGACGAGCTCACGGCATGGGAGCTTGAGATCCTCTTCGCTGGGATTTTCATTTCTCTTGAGTTTTGTCCCTGGGTCGACTGGAGTGGCAACTGGTTTACATTCGCTCATGTCAAACCTCTGTAGAAGTTCCTGTATGTATCCTTGCTGGCCTGTTGATAGTTCACCATCAGATTGTTTAAACTCCACTCCCAGACAGTAGCTTGCTCGGCCTGAATCCTTGACTTCCAAATCAGCTGACAGTTTTCTTTTTAATTCATCAATTGCCTTTCCATCTCGAGATGCGACGAGGATGTCATCTGCATATACAGCAATCATGATTATGTCTTCCCCTGCTCCAGATTGAAAAAGGAATGGATCCGACTTTGATGGGGTGACATCGATTCGTCTGAGAACTTTGTCCAGCTTAGTGTATTAACTTCTGCCTGCTTGTCTAAGTCCATAGATAGACTTCTTGAGGAGGCACACTTTATTACCCTTTTTAAAATCTTGGAGCATCTTCTTCGCCTTGTTTCCAATTTCACTATTTCTCTCTTGATCGATGAGAGTTTTCAGGAACTCTTCGAAGAATTTAGGAGCCTCCATGATTACTTGCTCCTCCAAATCTCCATTAAGATAAGCGGATGCTATGTCAAATTGCCTAATCACCAAGTTGTTTTGGGCTGCAAGTGACGCCAGTAAACGAATTGTGCTGAATCGAGTGACTGGAGCAAAGGTTTCATTAAAATGTATACCTGGTTGTTGACTGAACCCTTGAGATATCAGGCCTCGGACGATCTATGAGAATCCATGTCTCATTTTTTATGATGGACTTTATCTCCGCTGCAATGGCGTTACACCATTCCTGAGCGTCTGATCCTATTATTACATTCTTTATGGATATTTCAGACATGAAGGTGTACTCTTCATCTCCAATCGTTTCGTCTTCTTCTGTAACTGGAGGTAGATTCCTTTCCTGTAGAGTACTGCTGCGTAATCCTGCTCTAGTAACGATTCGAGGGGTCTTCTTTTCCAAACCAGTTTTGGATCGGCTTCATTTTGGTTGTCCTGGTTTTCTTTTTGTTTCGTTGATGGGTACCTCTTCTGTTGGAACGTTTTCAACTTTACCTTCCGGTTCTGGCTGTGTAATGTCCTGATGATCAAAACCTCGGAAGTCTTTTTGTTCATCCTCGCCCTGTTCGATCTTTAACCAAGCCCGTTCCGCGACGATAGCTTGCGCACTTTCCCCTCTTTCAGGTTTCACAATATCACCACTTACGTATTCCGTTCATTTTTGTGCTTTTTCACGCGCGTCGTTTCACGCAGGTCAGGCATTAAATCATTTAGTTGCTGGTCTCGGATCCAAAATATTGATCCGAAATCGCCCAAATTTGAAAATGAGTTAGGGAGAAATCCGAATACATTTTTAGAATCTTTAAAAAGTATTTTACTTCGAAACGAATCTTAGAGGCACAAAAGCTACTTCTTGCTGAAAACGCTTTTGAAGGTCGAGCTCTAACATGGTTCGATCACCATCGCGACACTTTTAATAATTATGCTGTTTCTAGGAAAAGATGTTTGAATGAATTCTACTCAATTCCAATCATGTTAAAAATTAAATAGAAATGGTCAGCAAAACGTTTTGATCCGAGTGAAAGGAATTTTCAAGTTTTCTTCCTTTCTCAGTATACGAGTGAAGAAGCTCAATATATTTTACTATGCATGGAAATGCATATACAAATGAAAATGGCCAATTGTGTCCATGCATGCATCGACAGTACGCTTTTGGTGGAGTGGGGATAGTAATGCACAGACTCATGCTTAGCAATCATTGAATGCAATGACCAGTCAACCGCACACTTTTTGCCATATGATTATGCCTGCTTTACCAGATTTTACTGTTCCGCCTCCGAATTAAGCTAGGTATATCCCTATATTTTTCCCCAATTTTTTTTAATTTGTGCTTTGATAAGAAAGTAATCTTGTAAGTTTTATGCTGGCTTAATAACATTTACGAAAAAATGTTAAGATAAAAGTTTGCATGTTTAAAAAAGTTGTATTAAAAATGCCTCTTGCGAAAAAACAAAAAGGGTGGGTTTTCCCAGAAAATCTTTCCAATTTTTTTCTTCAAATTTTGAAAATATGAAAACAATATTTTCTGGAAAACTCCACCTTTGTTTATCTTCCAAATATTTTTAAAAGTGTCTGCTAATAGAATAAAGGCATCCTTTCAGCTTTATGTTTGCGAGAAAAAGTAGAAAATTCGATTGTATAAAAAAAATCTGCGCAGGCACATTCTCATCGCGCGCGGCTCGCTTTGCTCGAAAGTTGGAGCGCACCTAGGGCGCGCAACTCTTGGTTCTTGCGCTTCGCGCTCGAAAATATAATTATCTCGCGCTACGCGCTCGGTCTTCGTAATTCCCTCACATTTGTGCGCAGGCCTTTTAAAATTAAAGGTCAACGCATCGACAACTGTAATTTAGTGATTGTGAATTCTCTTTTGTTAAAGCTCCTTCGGCTTCAACGAACACATTCTCATCACGTATCTCATGTTTCGCACTCGATTTGGTCGAAAATGCGAACTTTTCTACATTATGTTCAAATTTTGTACATAAAATTCATATTACAATTATTTCTGTACCTCGGCCTGCGATTGCTTATTCAGATATTGCAAAATAAAGTTGAAATTGTATTTTTCATGATAACTTCAATATCTGCAAATTCTTATCAAACCTATTATTGCAACTTGTGTCGTTTTCCCATCAATTTAATTCGTTTAAATTTAAATTTAATTTAACGAAACGTCTTTAGGGGAAGGGGGGGGGGGGAGGTCACCTCGAGCGTTACGCTAATGTTAATGTTACATACAATTACTAGATAGATAAACGTTTATTTTTCAGCCTGCTGGCCTCAAAAAATTGACTTGCTTACACATCCATTTTTAAAGAATTTTCTTAAAACTAACCCTCAAAAACTAATATCCATACATTCCTTATCTCTAAGCCGCACGCTCGTATCGCCTTGCCTTCCTCGCTTCGCCTCACTTCGCCTCGCTCGCATGTCCCTACTTTTTGGCATTGCCTCGCTTGCCAGCCTCTGTTTTCGCTCTAATACCTACTACTTATCTACTATTCACAATATTTATTCTTTCCGTCTCCATTCCTCTTCCTCCTTCCTTCTCTTCATCTCCATCTTACCCAACACTCCCTTCACCCATGCTGCTGCCCTTTTTTCCCCCTTTTCATGCAGCAATGCCTCCATGCTTATCTCACTTCTTTCCACCTCTCCGCACTCCTCCAACCAGTGCTCCACTCTTGCATCCCCCTTTCCACACAGTTCACACATCCTCTTCTCCCGAGAGAGCCAGAACCTATTGAAACCCTCCATACACCCACACCTCATCCTCGCTATAAGTTCTTGACTTCCTTTCTCTCCTTTCACACACAAATATTGCGCTCTTGCCCTTGGCATAATCCACACATAGTTCCCGTTAAATCTTGACTCTCTTATTCTCTCTTCCCCTTCTGTCTTCTCTCTCTCCATGCTGTTTTGCTTAACCAAGTCATAAACCTTCCTTCCTTCCTCGTGCATCCTTCTCACTTCATCCATCTGTAGTCCATCCATTCTAAAATACCGTTCTCTCTCCGCCTCCATCTTCCCACCCCCACATACAATTACTATAGAAACAGCGTTAAAATTATATTAAATAAAATGTCACTGTGGCTTGTGTCCTTTTCCCAAAAAGTTGATTTTTTAAATTATTAATCTATTTTTCTCACAAGAGTTCATAACAAATATTGGTGAACAGCTTTTGTCTTTTCATTTTTTTCGTACCTTGTGTCATTTTTCGAAAAATTTAATTATTTTATTTTAAATGTTATTTTTCATGATTAAAACAAAAACTACGCATCCTATTAAAAAATGATCACTAACAAATTTTTAGCTCATTTTTGTGTGAATAACGTTTGTCTTTTTTTTGTAGCCGGCGTGGTTTGTACATAAATTGAATTTTTTCATTTTTAATGTGTTTTACGAATAAAACAAAAACTACGTGTCCTATAAAAAGTGTCTGATAATGAATTTGTAGATCTTTGCTAGGTCCACAATTATTTGTCCGTATCTTGCATAGTTTGACCGCAAAATGGAATTTTCGATTTTTCATTATTTTTTGTGCAACCAAAATTTGTATTTTCGATTTTTCCAAAAAATTCGAAAAGTTGTTTGAGAATTTTATAGAGCTTTCAAAAAGCAACGTTTTCCTTCTCTTGACTTTTTTTCATATCGTGCGTTGTTTGGCTTAAAATGTGGCTTAAATGATTTTCAAAATGCTATAACTCTGATAATTTTCTTTCTATTGGAAAAAGGCATGAGGATAAATTGTTAGAATTTTAGAGTGCTATGAAATACTGTGAATAAATGAATAACCGTAAATAGAATTTTCAAATCTTGAAGAAAAATCATCTAAAAAATTTTTAAAATGCTCTAACTTCTTGAATTTTCATCCAAAATAGCTGGTTAACGAACTCGTTCTTTCTTTTTAGGCCTTGAAAAAGTGTGCTGAACCACAATCCAATCTGATCAATCTTTCGAAAGTTATCGTGCATACACGATACTACAGACTACAGTCAGACAGACGGACAGACAGACACCTTCGTAAAAGTCGTTTTTTCTGACTCAGGGGGTGTCAAAACGTGGAGATTTGATGAAAACCGACTGAATCCAATTTTACATAAAACTAATACCTTCTCATTCGGATGATAATGTAAAAATTATCCTGTTATTCAAAAAACAAAGCACAAGGACATCATTAATTTAACTTTTATGAAATGCACCTTTTGTAATTAAATATATTCGTAAGATCCTAATGCCGATACATTAATTCTTTATAACAATTAAAATAATTGGGACAATTAAATCCGACATTTTTCAAAAAAAGCAGTAAAAATGTCACAGAACGATAAAAAACTTACCAAGGAGCATGAACGTGTTCGTGTTAAGTGGAACAAAAGAACAAATGTTTCTCAGAAGTTGTTCGAAGTTCGTACTAACCGAAATTCGTGTTAACCGAATAAAACTCCATAAGGCCCTGTATGATCCTGCCGGGACCGCAATTTCTGTACGTGTTAACCGAGTGCTCGTCTTAACCGAGTTCGTGTTAACGAGGGTTTACTTCGCTTTTTAATAGCTTCTCGAATCTTCTGATTTCTGTGACGTCGTCATTCCGATCGTTTCCCGCATTAATTTCAATTACACTATGAGTTTTCTAAGGTCCTATAACTACCCGTTTCAGTGCACCCCTAAACGAATGGGTCTTTTGAAATTCAATGGAGCGATTGTTTGGTTTTATTTGGAAGTGTCGAACCACCGTAAATACGGTTAGGGTTTCAGTTAATGAAGAAAAATGAGAGCGAATTCACTCATAAGCCGGAATCGTTGTTTCAGCAGAAAAGTGAGAACGAGTTCACTTGTTGGTCAGAATCTCAGCTTAAGGTGCAAAATGTTATAAACAGTTTTTTTTCTGTTTTACATGGAAAAAGTTGTGAGTTGAATTTTAAGGGAAATTCAATGTTGACTATTCCACAATTTGTTTATGTTTTTGGATCACGAGTGTCCCCTAAACGAATAAATTCAGAGGAAATTTTTAAATATTCTTTAAAAAAAAAGGATAAATTTTATGGAAAAGCGGAGATGCTTCTTTTATTTGAGTTTCCTATCTTATTTTACAATCCTTAATAATCTTCGATAACTCGAATAGTGTTTATAAGTCGTACTTTTCAATTTATTTCATTTTATTTTGAGAATTTCCTACTTGCTACTATTTACATAATCTATCTACAGCTAATTTCTTCGTCGACCTTATATTCGTTAATCATCTGTATGCCAAATATGAAGGAAAAGAAACTGTTTCCACGTGTCTGTCCATAAAGGATTTCGTCATTCGCGGCTTCTTCCGAGCATTGAATTCCTTTCTTTTTAGCGTTTTCTTTCAGCGCTTCCTTGAACTTATTCCTCGAACTTTTCATTTATGCCCGGGCCTTTTACCTAACCCGAATCTTGGTGTTTGCATTATTTTTTATTTTATTGTTGTTCCTGGATTCTTAATACTTGCTCGTTCATTTTTCACTTTTGCGCGAGGTTCCGGCCTGATCCGCTATCTTGAAAGTAATTTTAGTTGGATTCTGTAAACAAAATTCAAAAAAATTCTGTCACCACGATTCCATTTTGTTTTATTTTTTTTACTTGTTTTATTTATTGAAGAAAAATTTGTTTAAATTGTTTATTTCGTTCGTTATTTAATTTATCACAGCTTTTACCATTTTTTCATACTATTTATTTTTGAATGAATGCATTTCTTAAGTTCATAAAATCCTGAGGTGTAATGACATTACCTTTAGCGAAGTTTTCCTTTGATTAAAATCTCACTTTTCACCTGGTTGTAGAAACTAATTTTCGTTATCCGATTATTTAGGCGTGATTTTCTCGAGAGTATAGACTGATCATGTTTGACCGAATACTTTGGACTGTTTATATTCGATATTCGCATGTTGTGACAATCCCTATTCATCCGATCATTACCATCTTGTTGCTTACTTAAATCTACTCTTCACATATTCCTAAACAGTTCTATGATACGAAACAATAATTCAACTTTTCGCTTGTAGTAAAATATTCAAACTTTTTGATTCCAGTAAAATGGTTAAACCATTTGCTTCTACTAGTTCTTAAGTTATTTTTCTTATGAACTTATGTGTAATTGTTGTATTTCTTTTTTTTCGTTTCGTTGTTGTTTTATTTTTTGTCTTTACAATTTTTGTTTGTTTGTTTTCTTCTTTCTTTTGACCCTCGCATAATGTTTTACAATCTTGAATTATGCTACTTTTACCCTTATATCTATCTCATCTACCATCGCACGACTGATCCATTTGTTCAAATTGTTAACTAAGTCTACCAGACCTGAATCTTTGCTTTAATTCTTCTTAACTATTAAATTTAATATCAAACTGTAATATCAAACTATCAAATAAGATATTTCACGGGTATTTATATTTCTATATTCATTCTTCTTGACATGCTATGCCGATCCATTTTCCTCCTTCCGTGGTATGTACCTTTTTAGGTCGTGTGTGTGGTACATACCCTTTTCGCCCTCTTTTCCAGGGTCCCACGGGACATACGTTCATGGTACAACTTCCTTCTTTATTTCGAAAGTTCTATCGTAGACTTGTATGAATTTCGCGATTATTTTATTATCTTTAATGGAAATTCTTAATATTTTCAAGAGTACTTCATCACCAACCTTTAATTTCGTCAATTTGTGTTTCTTGTTAAATCTATCAGACCTCTTCTTTCCTTTCTTGATAATGTTTTCGTAGGTTAGCTCTATCTTTCTCTCATACCCTAATTGGGGTGTGATAGGTGGTGAATTTAACCAATTTTCCCATGCGCGTTTGGGTTTCTGATTCAGATGGATTTCCACTGGTGTGAACTCTGTGATTTCGTGGTGAGTTTCATTTATACTAGCAAAGATATTTTACCTAGATGCGGCAAGGGTCTAGTTAGGCCACATGCCACGAGGGCGGCGCTACTTTCAGTTTTGTGGCCTCGGCTTTATTCGGTACTTTTCGGTTAAATTCGGCATTGCCGCTTCGTTTAAAGCGATTGTTTCGACCACATACCGCAAGGCGGCGCAATAAACGTCGAGCGGGTTTTTAAAATTTTTGCATTATTATGAAGTATTTATGTATATTAAAGGACTGGAACGGACTTTTTCCTATTTGAAAATACTTTTAGTACACATAATTCACACTTATGACTGGAAAAGAAAAAAATATCTTATAATATAGGACGTAATACAAAATGAAGAAGTCATTGAATATTAAGAGCACAAATATTATTAAGAGCACAAATAGAAGAAAAATAATCAATTTTAATTTATAAACACGTATATTACCTTAACTATTAATTAAATTAACGTAATTATATTACATATATTAGTATTTTTAATGAATGATTATCCACTGTAGGTTGCATGATCCACTGTAGGGAGGTTTCCCCTACACAAATTAACGTAAAGCAAATTCAAAAATACAAGGTGACCAATAATAAAATTTTAGGGCTCTAATATAACGATACAAGATTTTTATTTGTCGAAAAATAAAAATCCCCAATTTTAAAATATCCGAAATTAGAATTGAACGAATCATATAATTTTTGAATTTTATAATTATATAATTATATAATTAACGAAACATTAAATTTCCATACAATTTGCAAATTTTAGAAATTTAAGATTTGACGAAAATAAACAATTAGTTATTAAAGAAATATTAAATAATAATTATTCATTTTTGTCGATAATAAATTTCGGGAATCAACAAAATTCGTAGAATTTCATGATTGGACAATTATTAGTTCCGTAAATTTTAATTTCGGAGATTATTGAGATTTTTAGTTTTGCGGCAAATTGAAAATCCTGTCATTTTAAAATTCAGAGATTTCATAATTCAGGAAAATTTTCAAAGATTATTGAAAAGAAAAGATATAACGTAAGTGGAGATGTTTAAGAAAAAAGTATTATTTGAAGCAGGTACGTATTGAAATTTAATTTTTAAACTTTCTTCTTTTTTTCCGGTAATCGATCTTTTTTGCGCGAATTTACTTACTTACATAATTATTCATAATAAATTCTATAATTTGTCTTCAAAATTGTAATTAAAGTATTTAGTGATTTCATAGTAAAGTTTTGTATTCAAAACTAAAATGTTGCATCAGTAAAAATTTAATTTTGACTTTTGATTCCCTTCACTTTAATTCCATTTTTACTTCTTATGATGTTTCCTTAAATATTCTATTTAAAATTATACAAGTAGACATGGCTATTTGTAATTCTATATTGTAGAATTTTAGTTTGATGAGAAAATACTTTAATTTATTAAATTAATACATTTACATTCCATTACATTACACACATTTCGAGAAGAATAATTATTGAATGCTCTTTTCAATCTTTTTTTTTTGTTTGGAAAATTAATTTGAAAATAAAAAAAACGTTACAAAAAATGCAGTCGGTAGGAGTTATAATTTTTCATAAAGGATTTTTTCAATTTTGAACTTTGCTCTGTGAAAAGAAACTCTTAGATTTCAGCAAGCACTCTGAAAATATTTAAACAATTTCCCACGATTTTTATCTAAAGTTAATCCAAAGAAATAAAATTTTAAATTGCAGTGAAATATTAAAGCAAGTGAAAAATATAATAAAAAATCAATTTTAAATAGATTAAAATATTAATATTAATGAAAAATAAAAGTACCGAATAATAAATGCCCGAATTTTAATATTTCAAAAATCCAAATTTATCGAATTCTATGATTGCAAAATTATTCAATTAACGAATTATTAAACTAACTTAAATTTTTTAATTCGTGAAATTCAAATTTCAATAATTAGTAAATTAATAATTAAATATTTAAAATAATTATAAATTATTTTATCAATCCCGACGTGCTAGATACTTCAAAGAAGTTTGCAATATTTAATAAATTACTTACCTAATTATTTAATGAATTATTTACCTTAAAATATATTTTCGGCAAATTTTAATTTCTGAATCTTAATTACTTAGGGAATTGAATAATTTATTACTTTTATAATTCGCTTATTATATAATTTAAAAATTATATAATTCAATTTTGGATTCTGGAAAGTTTAAAATTTGAGAATTTATAATTCGATATTTCTATTCTTCGTCAATTTATCTATTCGGTATTTACGGTTATTCCCTTAATGCGAAGCAGCTCCAGATAAAAAAGTCAAATTTAGCCACTTTTTTCAAAACACGTTTTATTGGCTCAAAAATTCAAAAAAAGTATTTTTCCTTTGCGTATTTCCTACTTCAAATATTAGCCTTATCTTTTTTGGATCTTCGTCCAACAATTTAATTCTTATGACCTTTTCTTTATCCAACAATTCAATCGTATTTTCTTCAGAATCAATCTTAGTCTTTAATCTTTTTAGTTGATCTACCCCAATCATGAGCCTCGGTGGCTCAGAGGATAGCGCGTCGGACTTCCATGCAGGAGGTCCGGGGTTCGATCCCTGAGCCGGGTACCAATGGAAATTTTTCTATGTACTTCTACCGGGGCTTCGGTGGTTCGGAACCCACCTTAAACTGTAGGTCCCCTCAGAAAAAACTGGTATCGTACCAAGGTGGGGCCCCATGTCGAGGGGAATAGCCTTGGGGGTCGAAGCCGATTCTGTGAAGACTCGAAAATGAGTCAGCGTTCATCTTGCGCTTGGGAGCTTCTATAGGAGGCACCACGCTCGATGGTCGCTGGCCAATTTCGAGTAATGAACACACACACATACACTGACATAACACACCAGGACAGTGCTTCGAATCTGTGCATCTACCTGATGACCTCAGAGGGATCGCTCCGTACACCCTAGCCTACTAGGGAGGCTGCCGAATGGCAGAGTGGGCGAGGATCACTTTGCCTGATCAACAAAGGAGGACGTCGTTTACTGTGCGATAGGTATGCCTGGCACCTGAGAGGTAC
Organism: Andricus quercusramuli; assembly: GCA_932178445.1. Lineage (NCBI taxonomy): Eukaryota > Metazoa > Arthropoda > Insecta > Hymenoptera > Cynipidae > Andricus > Andricus quercusramuli. Next base: position 357,555 of record CAKNXH010063008.1, read on the forward strand.
AATCTCAGAACGTTGATAACAACGGAAACCACCGAGATCCAAAAACACTCGGTGAAGGATGGCCGGGTTCGGAGTACTGCCTTGAGAATAAACACGGGTGTGGCACAATAGGCTTCTTAGCTTGAGCGCCAGGGGTTGGGACCTCACGGAGCCCTCCCCGCCTACATTACAAACTAACTAACTACCCCAATCATACGCTGTTTATTCAACTTCGGAACTATCAAAAATAGGTATTCTTCCTTCCAATTTCCCAGATTAAAATCCGCATAAGCTTGATTTTCCAATTTAATTGGCCTCGCACCCGTTGCGCCTAAAATATTAGTGCCCATTATTGGGAATAGTTCACACTCTTCAAATTCTTTTTGATTGTTTTCGAAAAAGCTTTCAGAAATACACGATACTTCACTCACAGTTTCAATTAGCGCTTTAGTCTCAACATTTTTTATTTTAATGTTCAGTACTGGACATTTATTCAAATTCCTATTTATCTCATTATCTTCATCTTCCAAAAGATCGTCCCGCATATCTAAATGTAGAGGTTTTTTACGTAATTTGGCCCCAGATTTGTCTCTATCGTACGGTTTTCTACCAAATCTGAGCTTGTGCGTTTCCTGAATCATCACGGCTTCATTTGAATTTAATCTCTTCTGAATCTAGTTCTAAACTACGAGTTCGTCTATTTGCGTTCTGACGCGTATCTTCCCTTTTTTGGTTTTGTCTAGTCATATTATCGCTGCTGTTATTATGTTCCTGATATCCACTTGACTGATTTACGTTATTGAAACTATTGCCTTCTCTTCTTTAAGCGCCATTTTCTACAGCACCATTCGAGTATTTTAGATCAGAGTTGGCGTTGTTGGATCAATTATTCTTTTTTGATTTCCAATTTCGTGACTGATCGCCGGATCCATTAAATCCCGTGTCTCTAGTCATTATAACTACGGTCATATCGATCATCCTATCCGCGGCCTTGATAGCTTTGACCTCTACTATTATATTTTTTTCGACATTGTTCACTAACAAAACCTGGATTGCAATCGCCAAAATTTCCTTGGTTTTGATAACCTCGGTTGCGATTGCTTTAATAATCTGGATCATCATATTCTCAGCTACTATTTTTGATAGTATGTTCTTGAGAAAATCGATTATTTTCGTCGAAACTATCCTGACGTCGTCCATAATCGAAATTTTCTCTCCTGCGATCATCACTGAAATTAGGATTACGATGCCCATAACAATTTCCGCGATTTTGCATTCTGATTTCTACTATAATTATTTTGATCATACGCCGCATTTGCTCGAGGTGAATAATGCTGTCAACAATTTGAACGCCCTGCTTGGTCCAATGACTCCAAAAATTCTACGAACTCTTCGCAGCTTCTCGTGTTACGTATTAAAAATGCTGCTCTAACTTTCTCAGTAAAATGCCTATTTAGGCATTTTACTGAGATAGTTGGAGCAGCATTTTTGATGCGTAACATGAGAAGCTGCGAAGAGTTCGTAGAATTTAGCATATAATAGAATAAGCTACTTCGAATATCAAACTCAGACGGTGGTGGAATAAGGTCTTTCGCGTTGTTCGTAATTTTAATGGCATATTCTGATGTAGTTAGGTTTCCTTCTCTATAAAATCCATATTGAAGGTCCTTGCTGATTTTGAATCTAATGTCAATCCAGAATATATGTATACATTTATTACGGAAAGTGAATTCATCATCATCGTCTATATCGTGTACCAGATTCCACCATTCTCTAGTATTTCCTACTAAACATGTATACCATTATACCATTAAGCCATTTCCCTTCCGGGGTAGGCGTGACACTACCCGATTCGGGCAGTGTTTCTAGGTGGATAGTTTCTTGTAGTAAATAACTACAAGTGGGGGCTCATCACACCCACGACGTGCCAACAGCACGCAATTAGCAGTATTCCCGAACGGTCACCCATCCAAGTACTAATCCAAGTACATGATCTTATAAAAAAGAGAAAATCGCACCTTCTTACATCCACGGCCCTAAGATACGGTTTAAAATCTCACAAAAACATCATCGGTCTTTCACGAGTATCGCCTGAAAATGTTGGTATCGGATAATGTTTCAGCCACGGAGCTTCAATATTTGCGGCATCTGGGCCTCGATCGATACGAGCTTCTAATGTGTAATGCAAATCTTCTAAATCTTGTAGTTTTTTTCAACTTTTTATATTTGAGACTCAAAATTATGCATGATTTATATGTATTTTGTCCGTGGTTTTCTTTAAAACCTATACCTTTTCTTCAATATGAACGATATGCTCTTCTAGGTATTTACCTTGAGCTTCACACGTCTCTTTGCGAATTTGATTGCGTGGCTCGATTTTCTTATTTAATGTTATCGCAAATTAATCAATTCACTCCCTAGTTCCCAACTGATCCTTGCTATATAATTCGCGATTTCTTTTGAAAGATACGGCCATTTTATTATGGTTATCGATTGTTTGGGTGTTCTCGATTTGCAATTTTTGAATACTCGCCATAATTTGATCCATTTCTAAAAACTATCGTGATTTATTTTGACTTCAGATAAATTCAAATCTTTCCCATTTAAGTATGAATCAGTCGCACTAATTAACGGTTGTGTACTCGATCCAGCATGATCATGTAAACCTTATTCATCTTCATTTATTTTTTATGAGTCCTCTATATCTGACTCATTCGATAATTTTTCAAATTGATTCGTAGTATTTGACACGTTTGCTAAAATCGATTAAGATAATTTAATTAAAGCTGCTTGAACCTCTTTAGGATTTTCGTCATCCTTATTATTTTTATCATCCATTTTGATTAATTCATTCAAACTTTTAATAAATTTTATTTACCAGTTTATTGTCCCTGGTGGTGAGGATTTTAATTTACTTTCTGCTGAACTACCATAAATTCTCGGATTAATTAATCAATTTTATATTCGCACTTTAATTATTAATAATAAATTATAATTATCCAATTCATCATAAATTATAATTAATTATTTCAAAGGCTTTATTCGAAAGATTATCGTAAGTTAAACCGATTAAATATTATGACCTAGAGTCTTGATTATCATATCGATTTTCTTTTCAAATTTAACCAGCCTTAAATGCTTTACAATACTATCATAATTTGGATTATCCGCTGCTAATTTATGAATTCATGCGGTCAAGTGAACAATGCCGCACCTGTGCCGTCTGAGAATGAGTGACGTCTATGCGTGCCAATAGTTGTTGAAATTGAAAGGTCGCTCATCATTTAGATGGCGCGAGGAGCAAGTTTTGTCAATTCATGTGTCCTTTTAACAACTCCAGTGTCCCACCAGGGATGCCATTTGTGACATATTTGTTTTTCTCATTAATAATTAAACAGTAATATAATCCTTTTATCTTTTAATAATAATTACATGATAGACATAATGTTGTGCATGATATATTTTTCAAAATTGCAGTGTAATTTAACCAATTACAATTTCGGCGTGAATTTCGCTTTTTTAAATAACTTAACGTGAACCACAACCGAGTGAATATATTGGTACGTTTATAACAGAATATGACAGAATAGAAACAAGAAAAGAAAATGCAATTTTTTTGATTCACTTCGACCTACTTCAAAATTCTTTAACTTCAACCGATTTACATACATGAAATTTTAAATTTATTAACAATTAAATTGTCCTTCAATTTTCTAGCTCTTGAAGTCAATATGACTTGTTTGGGAAAGTTTTCATTTAAAAAAATGTGAACTATCAAGCCTTTACATTGAAAATAAAACAATTGCAGAATTGTAGAATTGTTCAATTTTCGGCCCTTCAAATTTTTTCAAACTTTATGTACATTTGAAGGTTTGCAGTACAGAACTAGATAACCAAAATTTTCCCCCAAATATGGGCCTTTTGAATAAAAAAATTCTTAAAAAACTAATACATATTTTGTTGAAACGATTTGTTCGAAGTCTCATTTTTAATATGGTAAAATAAAAATATTGCTATTTCAAACCCAGATAGCTGACTCTGTACTTGTCTCCCACCTTCTCCTTCTTTTTTTTTTTAATTTACGATCTTCCTAATTTTTTTAAACCTTTTTTTGACCACATTTCTCTTCCTAAAAGTTTCTCAGTACAATAAAATAATAAATGCTTCTTTATTTGAAAGAAAAAGCTCTTAAATAGAACTATTTTCCACTTTCCAACTATTTTCCACCAAAGTATCAGTCAAATTCCAACCTAAAATCTTAAATCCTCTTCCTAATCTTTCTTCTCTTCATACATCTTTTAGCGAAAACTCGTATGTTACAGTGCGATACCGTCACACTAAATCTTTATTTTCCCGGAGCAGAATAATTTTTTTCGATGGAAGTTTTTTATACTTATTCAGCTTCCTCATATTTCGCAAGTTTTTATGTTATTTTCTAAATTGAAAAATAGATTTTTAGTCGCAATCCAAAGATGATTTTCATACCCCATGCAATTTTGGAACGTCCAAATTCTGGAATGATTTACTCAGAATTGGTTAACTTAGTCTAATCAAACTCATCGTCTCTCAATTAAGCAACTCAATATCTCAGAAGAAATTTCTTATTTTTTGTTTGAACAGAAAATTTCACTTTTTATCGTAATTCACAACAGAGCCTGTTCCAGTCTCAGGTTCCTGTCACATAGTTATTTTGTTACGAACCAACTTTTACTAAGAATTAATTAATCTTTGCGTTGCAATTCGGGGATGATGTGGGTAGAGTGCCACAAGACCTCGCTGGTAAGTCGGAGGTACGACAGACCAAGCTAGCCGAGTTAGCTTGTTTATTTTATATTTTTAGTGGATCCGTGAACTTCCTTCGAGAAGTTCCTCACTTATTACACGTTAGTGGTGGAATAGGGAAGAGGTATCAAAGATAAAGACTAATGTAGGTTTCACTTCATTTACGTAGGTTTATTAACAATCAAGAATAATTATACTTTTCCCATAATCGGAAAAGGGCCGAAATACCGAGCGAGGGAGAGCGAGAGAGAGGGAGCAAATAATCCCTTCCCAAACACAATCAATGCTTACAGACTTTGTTGGATGAATCCTTCCGGATTTCCTGGAACTGCCTCGCGCCTTCGCACTGCACACACGTCACACTCCGTGCCGACCGAACGTTGCCACTTTCCACTTAATAATTTGAATTAATTCCTATGTAAATTTGTAGTGTCGGAGTATCGTTGTTGGTTTCCCCCTGCCATTGTGGTCTCAGTAGGGAAGACCAACACACATCAAGTCTTCTGACGTTCTTCTCCTTTTGTATTCTCTTATTTGAGAATTCACTAAACTCCGGGAACACAAAGCAATTTTAATTTTCACTCTATTGTCGACTCGGTAAAAACCCGGTGTATTCCGTGCTTTGAAATTTAGTTTCGGACGGCAATCGCGAAGTGACGCGCGGGTAAAAGACGAGACGGAGCATGGAACCCAGGGGGTTCCGATCGCTTACCTGACTTCCGAAGTAGGTGAGAAGTCGGAGTTGAATGCTAAGGATGCCGGGACGCGATTCGCCTCATCCATCAAAGTATGTATGATTTTGGTAGGGGTTTTAGCTGAGTCCGCACCTAGAGCATGGGACCTCCATCCCTGCCGGATGCACTCTGCGTGACCAGTAATTGCTGATTTTTGAAAATTGTTGCAACTAAGATATTTGGAAGGCACACGTGCACTGTTGCTATGCATGCAGCTCACTTAAATTATGCATTTAATATTCGGAATCAAAATCCTATACCTAATAAAGAGTATAGGTCTGTTCAGATTTAACTTTTTATTGTTGCAAATTCTGTTTATAATCATTTTCCAGAAGAATGAAACCCATATTATTAACTTAACGATTTCGATTCTTATTTCACCCTTGCTAATTTAAATCTTTAAGATGCAATCTACTATCACTCAATCTATTGACTTCGTGATCGATTAATGTTCAATTCATTTACTGATTATTCCTAACCAATGAATGAATAAAGTTTTTGCCATTATTGTTCGGTTACAATTCACTTTATTCATCACTCGGAACCATCTGGCTTCCTATTCTGAATGCAATTTGGATTCGATCAATTGGTCAAGATATTCTATATCGATTTCATTCGATTGTTAAAGCCTAAAGATTTTTATTTTTATTTAATAATAATTTTGAGCTTGTTTAGTTTTTCATTTCGTGAGTGGGATAGTTCCTTGAAAGTTAAGAAAATTATCTATATAACTTTTTGGTTTTTAACAACAATTGACTTTGTTATTTAACATTTAGTGGTGGCACGGATCGCTACGAGTATCCGGAGAATATGAAATAGAAGAAGGTTCACGCTCGACGTGTTTCTTTTCTCCGCGTGTGGACGGTGTCGATGATAGTAGGTGTTCCTGTGCGCTTCACTATGTCTTCGACTTTTCTCTCTGATTCTCACTCACTCGGTACACGGTCCAGTGGTTGCTAGATGGTATAGGCATATGCTATTAGCTAAAACGGAGAGACAGTCTGCCTGGACACAAGATGGATTATTCATATTGCGCATAGGCACCGCTGATCTCGTTCTGTTGATAAGTCAAACCCATTATCAGCGATTTCTACCGCAACAATTTCAAGTTCAAAAATAAGCATTGTTAAAAATGATTATTAAATTTGAGAAAATGCTCCTATTACCAAACGAACTTTAGAAAAAAATATTTCGGGTTATTTTTTTTCTCACTTCATTATATTCTTTAAAGGATGCTCTCTTTGGTACGTTTTTATTTAAAACATTTTATTCCGGAATTATATAATTGTTAATTTTATAGACAATATTTGTCTTGAATACATTTTTTAAAATAAAAATGTACCAAAAAGATTTCTAGACTAGAGAGTTCATCAAGGAATAAAATAAGTCGTACAACATTAGGATTGAATAAGAATTGCCCAATTTTTACCACAACAGACAGCATAAACATGTAAACCTCTAAATAACTAAATAATTTTAAACTGAAATATTTTTTTGAAAGTTTGCCTTCAACAATCTTCCAAAGTTAGTTACAATTATAATTTTAATTATTTATATATTTTTTTATCTAAAAGACCACACTGCTCAGTTTTTTAAATGTTGATTTCAACTTATAATTGTCTTGAATACGTCATTAAACCTTTTTCACTTTGAACGTTTCGATTTTTAAAGTTTACAATTTTTATAAAAATTGTATTCTCTTTGTCAATAAGAAATTTATTAATATGTTCAGTTTTTCAATGCTTATTATTCTCCTTTGAATTTTCTTTCTGCATCGTTCAAAGTGTGTACAACTTGAACCCCTTAAGTCTTTCTAACAATTATTTATTAAATATATTTGAGTTTTTATTTAAAACATTTTATTCCGGAATTATACAATTGTTAATTTTATAGACAATATTTGTCCTAAATACATTTTTTAAAATAAAAATGTACCAAAAAGATTTCTAGACTAGAGAGTTCATCAAGGAATAAAGTAAGTCGTACAACATTAGGATTGAATAAGAATTGCCCAATTTTTACCTGAACAGACAGCATAAACATGTAAACCTCTGAATAACTAAATAATTTTAAACTGAAATATTTTTTTGAAATTTTGCCTTCAACAATCTTCCAAAGTTAGTTACAATTATAATTTTAATTATTTATATATTTTTTTTATCTAAAAGACCACACTGCTCAGTTCTTTAAATGTTGATTTCAACTTATAATTGTCTTGAATACGTCATTAAACCTTTTTCACTTTGAACATTTCGATTTTTAAAGTTTACAATTTTTATAAATATTTTATTCTCTTTGTCAATAAGAAAGTCATTAATATGTTCAGTTTTGCAATGCTTATTATTCTCCTTTGAATTTTCTTTCTGCATCTATATGTAAGATGTTATGGTGTTGACCAGGGTGTAAAATATACTATTGAAGATGGAAAGTAATGTAGATTACTGGTCAAAATTTGACCAGTAATCTACATTACTTTCTATCTTCAATAGTATATTTCTTTCTGCATTGTTCAAAGTGTGTACAACTTGAACCCTTTAAGTCTTTCTAACAATTATTTATTAAATATATTTGAGTTTTTATTTAAAACATTTTATTCCGGAATTATACAATTGTTAATTTTATAGACAATATTTGTCTTAAATACATTTTTAAAAATAAAAATACCAAAAAGATTTCTAGACTAGAGAGTTCATCAAGGAATAAAATAAGTCGTACAACATTAGGATTGAATAAGAATTGCCCAATTTTTACCTGAACAGACAGCATAAACATGTAAACCTCTAAATAACTAAATAATTTTTAACTGAAATATTTTTTTGAAAGTTTGCCTTCAGCAATCTTCCAAAGTTAGGTGCAATTATAATTTTAATTATTTATATATTTTTTTATCTAAAAGACCACACTGCTCAGTTTTTTCAATGTTGATTTCAACTTATAATTTTCTTGAATACGTCATTAAACCTTTTTCACTTTGAACGTTTCGATTATTAAAGTTTACAATTTTTATAAAAATTTTATTCTCTTTGTCAATAAGAAATTCATTAATATGTTCAGTTTTGCAATGCTTATTATTCTCCTTTGAATTTTCTTTCTGCATCCTTCAAAGTGTGTACAACTTGAACCCTTTAAGTCTTTCTAACAATTATTTATTAACCCTAGACAGGGCCCGTCAATTTTTCTTATCTTTAAGGAGCCTGTGGGGCGTATGTGATACCAATGCGTCAGTTTGTACTAAATCCTATCTATCAGTAGTAAAATGACTTCAATATAGACGAATCTCTTCGTTTTTTAACCACGGAGAGAATAGTGTATATTGAAGTTTATTTATTTAATTTTAAATAAGTAAACAAATTGTTTAAACAATAAAAAATGTCAAAAGAACGGAAAAATTACGTTTTTTGGAAAAAAGTAGCTCTTTCTTTTTCTAATTATTCGATTTGAAAATTTCAAACGGGGTTTTGAAGAAAACTTTTTGCACCATCAAGCTGCAATGCTCGCTGTTTTATTGTTTTCAAAAAGTATAATTATTTTGGGTTTGAATTTGAAAAATTTTGAAAAACTACAATTTCATAAAATTGAAGGAAAAGAGAATAAAACAATTTTTTACAAAGAATAAATGTTAATGTTTTCATTACTTAATGAAAGATGAATAATAAAAAACAAGTGTCAGTACAAAAATAACCCCACTCTTGGCGCAAGCGAGGGGCCTCTAGTCTTGTGCGTAGTTGCGGCTCCACCAAGCTCACAATGAGCGATTTGAAAAAGTCTCTGCGATTCATTTTTGGGTTCGCAGAATTAAAATTGTACAAAATTAGGGAGTTTATTCCACCTTGGTCGAGCATCCCACTCCAAACTCTCATCGGCCATCGCAGAATTTTTCTCGCTGTTGTGTATTCATGACACACATGGTCAAATGTGTCAGTGCCTCCTTTAGTGGTGTTATAAAATGTAATTATTTCTGGCTTTCTTGTTTCCTGGTCGATTTCGCCTGTGTGGTGTAGAGATGAAAGCAAGATGACGATCTTGTTTCTTTTGGGAGTGTAAGACAGAAGAGTTTTCGTCATATCAAAAGAAAATTTTGTTAAACCAATGTCACCAGCCCACTTGAAAGAATCAGGAATCTGTGCTTTATTTTTTCTCAAGAGTACATCCCATAAAATTCCAAAATCATGCATGCAAACATTTTTTGGAACTCAATGCTGTATGAATATATAATTATATATGCAATACATTGTTTTTAGACAAAAAAGTCTAATTGATTCAACTCCAGAAAATTTACACGTATAAAGGCCTCTGGGGCTCCTGTGACCCCACGCACTTCACTCATATTTGTCACTTCACAACGATGCACAATAAAGGCACTGAACCGACTAGGTTCCACTTCCAGAAAGTGAAAGTGAATTATGGATAAGGTCTTGACGCCAAAACATCGTCTCTGAGTTCGGGAGTGTACCTTGATTTTCATTTGGGGTCGTCAAAGACCCCACGGGCCCTGTCTAGGGTTAAATATATTTGACCAATTATTAGATTAATGTATATTTAATTATAGCGATCAGAGAACAAATTTTTTTAACAATTGCAATTTAAGTTAAATTACAAATTTTTAACTAATATAACAGAGAATTTAATTCTCAGTTTATATTGACTTATTACACGTTATTATACCTAATTATACAATATAAAAATTTTCTTTTGAAATTATAAAAATTGAAAGAATTATAGGTAGATATGACGTTTTCAAAACATATAAAATATTTAAGAAAAAATAACAAAATCAGTGGGATCTATCAGGAATATTAGAAGTGCCCCGCCCTCTCGCCGGAAATATATACCTGCTTTTCTTTACGTCTCTAGGTTTAATCTTTAAATTCCTAGAATGGTGTACTCGGAAAATTGACTAAAGCTAACAAAATATATTGAGTAAAAATTTCAAGGACACTTTTCTGCATTTAGTTCTAGGTTCTCCGTTAGAATTTTAGATTTTAGAATTTAGATCTTTCAGATTAGCCAGATATCTGATTTTTAAGATTTTCAAAAAAGGTACCAGAGATGCTTTTCTGTGACTTTATGAATTTATACGTTTCGTGAAATTCTGCTTCGAATGGTATATACTTTGAAGAGACCATTTTTTGACACTTCATATATAGGGGTCAATCAAAAAATACTGATCGCTTTTTCCTGACAGTTTTGGGGGGGGGGGGGGGGGGGGGGGGGGG